>JANTPZ010090026.1:0-44653 GCA_025593235.1 Vachellia pachyceras
GTCATGGGGATATGTTTCCAGGTCTTTTAATAGAATTTTTTGCAAATAGAGGTCAAAAATTGAAATTAACAAGAAAATTCAATAAGTTGATCGATATAGAAGAAAAGAGAAACATCGATGTGGTTGCTTCTTAAATCGCTACCAGCAAACAGATTGTGCCATTAATTAATCAATTAATTGAATTTTTAATTTCTACGAAATTGAAACATTTGAGTGTTGTGGAAAAATCTGGTGACTGCTTTGACTGGGTGTAAACGTGATGAGACACAAACCAACCTTTGTATGCCACCATTAATTGGGAATACTTTTTTTTTTTTGCCAACAGTAATTGGGAATACTTAAAATTCTGTGTTTTGACTAAAGCACTCAGGATGTGACCCACGCAAAGGGACCTCACTTTTAACAAATATTATAAAATATTTATAACTGTTAATAGGACTATTCAAGGGGAAAATATGATATATCTCGTTTCAATGCACTGTTTTTAAAACGGAAGGTGAGGAAAACTTGGAAGTTGGGAATAGAAGAAGTAGGCCCCGTTTGGATAAAAAAATGTGCCAATGGAAATGAAAAATCCCAATTATCTATTACCCCAAAATCTAGATTTTGTATAAGTACTTACATTTTTTATAAAAGCTATTTTGGATACAAAATCTCGATTTAGAACCTAGGTTTTGAAAAAACTATTTTCTTATCAAATCACACCCTCTCTCCTAATAAATTTCTCTTTCCTACTTTCTTTTTCTTTTTCTTTCTTCATTCCTACCTACTTTTTACCTTGAACTCCGTAAAAGCTAATAACTTCATGAACACAATCTTTTAAAATCTAGTTTTTGAAACCTAGATTTTGCCTCGAATCCGTAAAAAGCTATTCTCCAAAACCTAGGTTCTGCTTCGGAATCCGTAAAAGCTATTTTCAAAAGGACTTCCAAACAAGCCCTAAAAAGCTCGTTTAGAAGTCCGTTTCAGAATAACTTTTACGGAGTTTGAGGCAAAACCTAGGTTTTGGAGAATATATTTTGGCAGAATGGCTTTTACGGATTTCGAGGTGAAACCTAGGTTTTGAAAGGTGATTGTGTTTAGGAAGTTATTGGCTTTTACGGAGTTCAAGACAAAATGTAAATAGTAAAGAGGAAAGAGAAAGAAAAAACGGAGGGAAGAGAAAATTTATTATGAAAAAGTGCAATTTGATAAGAAAATAGATTTTTTTAAAACCTAAGTTTGATTTGTTACAAACCTAGATTTTGAAAAAAAAAAGTGAGTACTTGAACAAAACTTAGATTTTATAGCAAACTAAGAGCCAAACGAGCTTTAAGATGGAAAATAACTTTCCATGGGAAGCCATTTTCATTCAAACCTTAAAACTTCTCTTCTCCTAAATATGGTGAGAACCAAATTTCAAATGTACATGGAAAAATGTAAAAAGACACATTTACCTCTAAAAATGAAAATAAAAACTCGCCTCTCCTATGTTGAAACAGATGACTTTTGTGTCACTATGCATCTAGAAAGCAACCAAGCAGGGAGTCGTGAAGCTGCACTGTTGGAGAAGGGAAGTAGAGGAAAGGGTTGTGATTTTCCCTCACCACAATGATGAACCATGAGAAAGAGAAGATGAACCAAAAAAGATTCATCATGAGGATACCATTTTTATTTTGATCAGAAAACAGGGGTAAACAAAGTATTATTTTTCAAAATTTGACTCTATGTAGGCGATGGACATATCATGATTAAGAGAAAATTTGCTTAAATCTTGCATAACCAGATGCATGTGATTAAACTTGTAAAGATAATTGAATTTGACTATAGAAATTATATAGGCACCTCATAGTTAAGAAGAAATTTCAAGTAACTCATGATTTTAACTATATGCAAATCACGGGTATCTCATGGCTGGGTGAGAAGCTATTTAAATTTCAAGTAACAATGACATACTTATTATATGCATCTGGTTAAACTTGCAAAATTATTTAGATTTGTTGTGGCTTTGATTAGATGCACTTCATGGATAGTTCATAATTAAGAGGGAAGTTATTTAAACTCTTCATCATAGTTAATTTTCCGCTTAATCAGACATATTTAAATGTAATGTTTATAGTTTGTTATAAAAGATATTATTGTCATTTTCTACTATGTTAATCCAACCAAATATAAATTTTTCTATCAAATCATTTTCCATTTAAATATATACCAAACATCTTTTGCAGGAAAAATTTTCCACTCACTTACATTTCTTCCATTACAATCAATTCTTTAATTCAAACATGCCCTTATTATTGTATTTATAATCAACATTTTTATATAGGTAAAAATTTGGTTTCATAACGCACTTTTTCGATATTTACCCCAATTAATTATATATATTTCTCATACCTTTTTTTCAGTTATTCTCTTTCTTCTCTTTTTCCATTCACTCTCTCTCCGACTCATCATCTTAGAAAATTAGGGTATGGTTTGAAAACAATTAGGGATGGAAAAACGGGCTCAACCCGTCTAAACCTGTTTTTTTAAAAAATACATATTATATATATTTTACCTTTTTTATCCCAATATTTTTTACAAAGAAAAAAGTAATATTAAAATCTATTTTTAAGAAATTATTGGAAATTTATTGATGAGATTGGAAAGAGAATTATGTAAATATACTATCTCATAAAAAACTAGATAAAAAATGAATGAAAGAATTTATTTTTATTTTTTAAAAAATTAAAACTGGTGGGTTGGCGGGCTCTGTTGGAGTTTTCAAGTCTGCCAACCCGTGTGGCCCAGCTTGTAACCCGCAAATTGACCCACTTTTCCATCCCTAAAAATAATTACATCTCCTACACATTTATTACTTTTAATTAATTTTAACTTTACCTGTTCGTTTTATGTGATTTTAGAAATTGTTGCTTATAAAAAGGAGTAGAGTGAGTTTTTTTTAAGAATTGACATCCTCTTACTATTGGAAGAAATTTTGTTCGAAGTATTATCAAACACTAAATGTAATCACATCTTCTAATGAAATTCGAACATTGTTCACCTTCTTGCGAGTGACAAGACCCTTTCGTTAAACCCATTCCTTATAACTATTAGATATTAAAATAAAATCAACATAAATTGTTTGGTAAAAAGTCTGATATACCCTTGGTGGTATAGACCCAAGCCCAATAATATTGGGGTCAAAATTTAAATAATAAGCAAGTTTGAGTTCATAACTGTTGCATGTATTATCTAACTATTTGAATGTGGATTGTTCTTACAAGTCAAAAATGCTGTATGGTTAATGGGGATGCTCCTAAACAAATCAACTCTTATCTTCAATAGTTGACTACTAGAATATTGAAAAATAAATGATGATGTGTTTTGACAAAACAAATATAAATTAATCAATTCATGGGATGAATGACGAGTAAGTGGAGTAGACGAACAAAAAATTGAAGACTAGAATCTTGCGAATAAAAAGCATTACGTTCAAACAGATATTAAAATTTGTTTTGGTAAAAAAATATCAAGATTTGAATTAAATACTTAAAGTAGTTAACAGAAAATTTGCATCATGAACTGGAATTTATTTTAATGACCAGAGGTAATACTTAATATGGATGCCAACCTTAAGCAATAATCAAATTCACATAAACTATTATAGATGGTTTGAATTCACAGTAGTTTGGTGTCATTTGAGATGCTTTTCTTTCTATTTTTAATTATATCAGCACAGGTTCTTAAATACGATAAACATAGTTTGTATCATTGTATGCATAATTATTTCGTTGATGTTACTGTACATAATTATTAATTTATATATCACATATTTCTTCAATGAATCGACAGTGAAAGATTATTTGCTGGCTATTTTGAATTCCATATATAGATTATTTTTATAGATAAATATTAAAATATTTAGATTTTTCATTTAAAAGCTTTATTAGATTTAAATATTCAATTATGGAATTCATTAATAAGTAATTGTTTCTTTAATTTTTATAAAATATTTTAAAATATATATTGAAAAAACTAATTTAATTACTAGTACCATATTGGCATAATGGTTTGATCATGATGAACTGTTGAACATTAAACTAGTTAAGTGAGAATTTCATTGTAGTGAGACAGAAGCTCCTTATTAATTTCTAATAGGGCTTATAAGTTCTGAAATTTCAGTTTATTACCAAAAGAAAAAAAATGAAATTGTGCTTTGACAGAACCAAATAAAGAATATTGAATATACAAATGGTATGGTCGACAAGTTCCCAGAGAGAATTTACAAGTGATCAATGCTAAATTAACAAGTTATATTATAGTTTTAACAAACCACTTCATATGGTTTAACAAGTAAATTAAGAAGATTGGATATTAAATGGCCTAACTAAATTGACAATTCATGTTAGAGCTTTAATTAACAGGCCATTACATATTGTGCCTATTTGGAAACGCGATAAAAATGTACTTTTACTCAAGTCGAGGTAAATATGTGGAGGGGATTATCTCATTTTACAGAAAAACACTGTTGAACGTGTGTTTGCCAAACGTTGTTTCAAACAAGCTCATTATAATTAACAAGCAAGTGATTTTGAAAAACTGAAGATAAACGTTATATCAGAACATTTTCAAACACGTGAAATATGATATGATGAGTAGGAAAATATCAACTTATATTGAAAAAAAACTGTAACTTTCCTTTGTTAAAACTAAGATGCATGCATGTTTTGATTGAAAATAAAAATTCTAGCCGAAAGCTTATATCTACGTAGTCCAAGCATTAATGTGCAAGAGAATAAACTATGGAAAATGATATTAGCACATATTCAAGTTATATGATAATAACACTTTCAGCACTATTAGATATACAAGCATTTTAAGATCAAGACATCAATGAATTGAAAAATATGCTTTAACAAAGTATAAATTAAGGTTTTTGCATACAAATCATTGCTTCCCAAATATATAATATATAACAATATAAGTAAAAATATTTTTAATACTAAAGGAAACAACAAATATATATATAACATCACATCCTTAATATAAGAGTCAAATATCTTTTATAGAAGAAATTAAAGGAATTAAATATATTACTTAAAACTATTTATTTATATGTATTATATCGATTTATAAGTAAAAAATTAATACTTTAAACTAAGTCTAACAAAATTATGGCAAAAAAATAAGTTAGACAAATTGATTTGAAGAAAAATGATTTTACCACTTTTTTTTAGTTTCAATATTTGTTTACATCTCTCTTTTATTTTGGATTAATATAATAAGAACAACAATAAAGTCTTATTCAATTAGGTGTGATTGATCATATAGATCATACGATACCATTGTACTCTATTATAGATCATATGCTTAGATAGATTAGTAACCAATAATCACATAATATTTGCTGTAATTCGTTTTTACAGATTCAGATATAAAAAAATGCAAAATCTTATTGTTAAAAAACAAAACTTATAATAACAAAAAATAGTTAATTCATTATTCAAAATAAAAAAAAAGTCAAAGCCGATATCACAGTAATTTTTTTTTTTTTAAATTTTGGCCCTAACAATGGTAGATGTTTTGAACCGCTACTCACATGATATAGAAGCATTTCAAATTCTATCATGAGATTTTAATTTTTTTTATTGAAATTAAAATATAAAACAAAACCAAAATTGTAAAGTTAAACATAATGGGCTTGTTTGGGGAGGCCGTTTACCTCCCAAAAGCCATTCATGCGCTTACCGAGACAAAATTCCTTTAACATATTTACCTCGAAATATGTGTCCGTTCTCCCAACGGACTATTCAAACAAACTCATTAATGCCATGGACTATTTTGTCCAACAATTATTCAACATAATGGTTTTTGACATATTATTTTTAAGATATTCAAGACAAAAGAGACTCTTACCTAATTTGTTTTCTAAATTTCATGTAGAATCGGAGGCTTCAACTACCTTTGGCACTCCCTAAGCTTCCATATTCAAAGACATGTAGCCAATTGTCCTTAATAATTTTTTTCCAATGACTAGATTTTTCACTTTTCACTAATTAAGAATGTCAAATTTGTTGCCCATGTTTTTCTTTATATTTACTCTCCAACAAAGGAGAGATTGATTATTATTATATTGACATAACTTTATTTTCATTTTCTTCATGGGAAACAATTTCCGAGTCTTAGAATGATTATTATTGACATAGCTTTTTCTATTTGTTAAAAAGGCTTGTACCTTCCATTGATTAATAACTCTTTGACCAATCAATTACTTCTCTAATCCTATTTATAAATAACTTTTTATATGTTTCATTAAGATTAAAAAAACATAAAACTTCATTAATTATGCCTTAAATCCAACAACTTCCTTACTTAAACCTTATTTAGTATATATTATAATCATAAAAACAAAGTTTACATAATGATAAATAAAGGGTAAAATTGCATATTCATATAAAAAATTTAATGATATGACTTATAAAATGGGACACAACCTTATCGCTCTACCTTATTTTTTTCTAGACTATCTACCAAATAAATAGAATAATAGGAGTGTAATATTCCACAAATTTTAATATATACCTAGGATCAAGCACCATTAGAAAGATAATTATTTTCACATCCTGCCATGCTTCATTTCCAAGCATATTGTTCAAGGTCTTCATCAACAATAAGCAAAAGTCATGAAAGTAATTAACAAGACGATGTTAAAAGTAATGAACCAGTGTAAATGGAGTTCTATCTAGGAAGACAATTTAATTGTACAATTTTCTTTGCTTGAATTCTTGTTAATTTCTTTCAATAGCAGATGTTAATTTCTTTCAAGACGATGTTAATTTCTTTTACAATTCTCTCCAGCAATGTTAAACTTTTGAAAACGAGTTGTTGAAGCACAAATAAATTGAACCAAATTTCTAATTCTTCCTGAAGACCCGTTAATTAATCTCTTTCAATCAATCATTCCCAACTCAAGCACAATTTCTTTCTTTTTTTTTTTTTGTGACGCAATTTCTAACATGTGCGTGTATTATTCTTTCGCCATATGACCATTTCAATCAAGATAACCTAATTTTACAATTCTGTTTTGCTTTATATTTTAAATCTAATGATGAATAAGTTTATTATTTTTCTATTATTTAAGTATAGCACTTTTTAGATGCGGGAATATGGGCTAACCCGTTTTGGCCTGACGGACATGAAACCGCCTTATTTCGAAGCCAGGCCTTGGAAATGATGAGTCTGGGCCGACTTGTGGGCTTTTTGACCCGGTTAACAAATATATATATATATACATATTTCTTTCCTTTTAATTTAAAGTAGTAAAAAGTACTAATTTAAAGTATAAATATCACCAAAATTAAATTAAAATTTGTATATGAAAACTGTTTTCAATAATATCTACATTATTTATAATGAGAGGTAAGGGAATGTTTAAATGTTATTAATGCAAGAAATAAAACGGTAAGATAAAGTTTCGTATTCCTTCCTCATTTTTGCAACTTGACGCTAGATCCCCTAGATCACGGTGGGTCTCATGCCTGTTTAACATATTTTCACATCTTTTTTTTTTCTCAAATAGATCAAGTTGAAATAATAAAATTTTAATTTAGTCTTCGGAGAATAGTTTGTATATGGAAAACAGAAAAAGCAAGTTTGATATTGAAATTAGGAAGAACAATTATTCAAAGAGTGAAACATGTGTGTATGTGAAAATCAACAAAACAAGTTTGATATTGAAATAAGTGTTTAACTTGAAAGAATTTTTTCTAAAACTTAGACAAAACAAAGAGTTGTCATAATATAATGCATAAGATATGTGGTAAGATCTGGCAAAAAGAAAAAGATATGTGGTAAGAAAAATTATATTTCAGCATTATTTTTTCTTTTCCCATTTTTAGATTTTTATGGGGTACAAATTGATAAAAAAACAAATTTAACGCAAAAAATTGGAACATTGTTTGATCAAAATAAAAACAAAGAAATAAATAAAATTTAAAAATAAAAAGTAAATAGATGCAATAAAAGAGGCAAGTAAACATGGGAAGAAATGGATTAATTATTGATTTAAAATATTTGTTTCTAAAACTTGCAAGCAAATATGGAAAGAAAATGGAAAAACAAAGATGCCTGAAGCAAACAAGAAAATAATTTGGCGAACCTAAATGGGCTAATCCTTTTAAGCCCAACTCCATTTTTTTACTCTAAATCATTGGCCAGACCCTCGACTTTAAACAGTCTTGACCCGTTTTTCCTACTTTAGTACTATTGTTTTAAATTAGAAACTTAATCCCCTTCTTTAATTTTTATATTGATAAACTCACTACAAACAATTCTGTTTAAGGTATTGTAGTAAATGCAAACATCTCCTCTAGCATATGTTTTTGGGAATATTTTTTTGTACAAAAAAATTTAGGTAAGTTGAGTCCACATGTGCTACTAGGTATGCCATCAGGCTTAGAGAGCACATACATATGTATTTATAGATTACTCACCACCAAGGTCCTCACACTAACAAGGAACTTTCACCTTATAGGATGTGAGTCAATTCCTTATCAACCTTGACCATTTTTGGCAAACTTTTGTTGCATGCTTGATTCCCCGAAGCTTTTACATCCGAATTTGACTTGCGTCCCGCACCTGACTATAGTGGGTGAGTCTCCCAAAAAAGATTTGTGCATGTGTTGGAGTTTGAACTCGAGACACCGTAGGTGAAACCAAACGTTTACCACTTAGACCAACCCACTCTCGTATTTTTGGGAAAATGTTAACTAAATGACAATTAGGGGAAACAAAGGAGAAAATGCCCAACAACAACGAAACCAAACGCATTCTACAAATAGTAGGCCTCTGCTAACAACCATTGGACCAAATTTTAGGCCCATTAGATTGTCTAATTGTGCCTTTTTGGGTTATCACTCAAAATCTGCCTTTTGAGGCCCACTAATGGTCTGTTTGGAATTGAAGAAAGGTGGTGAGAGAAAAAACGAGAGAAGACCAAATGTAGAGGAAAAAACTAGAGAGAGAAAAAAAGAAAAATAGAAAAATGTTACAAAACCAATAATATCCTTAGTCATGATATTATATCATCTGTCGTTATCTGTATTAAAATAAATAGAAGGTAAAAATGACAGTAAAATTGAGGAAAATGCTTATGCCAAATTATTTATATTCATTAAGTTTTTCAATTACATATGGTGGTAATGTGTTCTATTTTTAAAATATTACCATTTAACTTTAAACCTAGATGAAAAAAATCGAACATATGGCTGTGATATTCATTTTTTTAATTGAAGGGTGGTGGATATGAAATTTTGATAAGAAAATGAAAAACAGAAAAAACGATAGAGCAAAAAATGGGAAAGGGGTGTGATAAGTAATGCATTGATCCGACATATAATCAATGGGGTAAAAATAAAAATTGAAATTTTCATATATCCTTTAAAGCTTTGTTGGATGGTATTATAATCAATTTTGAAGGCTTAAATAATGGTTTCCAAAATTTTAGCCAAAACTCGCATTTTGATTAAATTAATTATGGAACCCTTACGAAAGTACCCATATTTTGATAAAATTAAATCAATTATGATACCGTCGAACTTTGAACTTATAAGCAGCCCCCACATGCTTCAAGAAGCATTAAGTAAAACAGAACTTATAAAATTGATTTACAAGCATAACTGATTGATTTAATAGAATGTATGGATAAATTTGTAAGAAAGTATAACTGGAAACTAGAAATAGTAACTTTTGAAATGAGCATGATTTTTTATTCATAATTTATTTTGGTATGCAACTCCGCCTATGTTTAATAGATGGTCCTAATCCTTTGTGAAGGAGGAGAGTTGTGTTAAGCTTTTGATAGCCAACGTAAAACTCTGTTAAATTATTTATGACATAAATCACCGAGGAAATTATGGCAATATATGGAGTTTTTCGAAAAGAGGTAGAAGAAGACCGAAACGTATACTCAATAAAATTATAGAGATAGATATATTGTTTAATAATCTATTAAGAGATACGATATACGATAGAGAATAATAGCATTGTGTAGTTCATATATCCAGCCCCACCTAGTAGAATAAAACTGTTGGTGTTGAATTTATTTTGGTATGCATAAAGGTGTTTGATACCTTATGAAATTCAAATATCCATAGTTTATGTTATATGTGTATAAGGGATGTTTGTATTTTTTTTTAAAGAAAACCATAAATTTAGCATGTCAATTATACCAAAATCAATCTTATAAATCAATTACAATTAACCAAATCCATTCACAAAATCATAATCACAGATTATCATAAAAATCATAATCATAAATCACTACTAATCCTAATATTGTGTAATTGATAGAAAATAATGACTTTGTGCAATTCATCTAGCCGATCCCTTTCAGTAGGAAAATACTTAACGTCATTGTAATTTTCTACACTTAACCCAAGCACTCACCCACATGTATTTATTAATAGGATCATATGTCTTCCCAAAAAAACAGCTTCTTACATATAAAATTTTAGGGGGAGTATATTTCTTTAACTTTGTTTTTTTGTGCAACTTCAATAAATATTTCGTTTCGTGTGAAGAAATTTGGGAGATTTATTGTAAAGTCCCAAGGAATGAAATTATTTATGAAAAGGTCTCAAGAGTTGTCAATGGCAGCTGCTCCACTTGTTAATGGTGCTTCTCGACTTGTTATGACAACCTCTTGGGACATTTTCATAAATAACTTCCTTCTTTAGAACCTTACAATAAATTTTCCAAGAAATTTTACCGCAAAACGGTACACAGTTTTGAGGGTGCAAATAATTAGAGAAGCACGTGAATGAACAACCATGCATGGTCCAAATTAGTGACGTGAAATAACTGGCCACTAAATTGCAAGAAGTTCACTAATTGACTAAACTTTTCTTAATTGTCTTGATCGTGCACGTGGTCTCTCTTTCCATTATTTAACCCACACCTTCCAATGGTAACTTCACGTGCTTTCATTAGGTACATCACAATGGGTTTGTTTGTTGAAGCGTTTGGAAAAGCCAAACATACATTCAACATTGTTTTTCCCAAAACGAGATAATCTCATTCACATATTTACTTCGACTTGCGTAAAAGTACTTCTCTACCGCATTCCCAAACGGGCACAATGACTATTGTATCCAAGAAATTATGCATTATATAAAATATATATTCTTAATGTGACAAAAAATAATGCTAGCTTAGCTCCAAAATATAATATCCACCCAATAGTATAAATTGTAGTTGAGGTTAAATTTTATATTAAAGATTAGAGGTAGTATAAAATAAATGGTTAATACATTATTAATTCTTACTGTTTAATCGAATTTTAATTTTATGCTATATAGTTTCAGATCGTAATTTTTCATCCATACAGTTTCTTTTGTCAAATTTGAATATGAATTTAATGACGTTAACAAAGTTGACGATGCTAAGTGCGTGATCAGGATCAAACAGTTGTTAAAAGTACAGGGGTTACAATAAAAATTCTTTTAAACTATAAAACACAACCAAATTTGGTTAACCCTCTATTTAGCATTTCTTTTCATAAGCATCTAGTAGCAGATGCAATTCTTTTTCAATTGTGTACTGTGTCCTCTGCTATGTACGATGTATCCTCTGCTATGTTATACAAAGCTGAAGAATAGTTATACCCATTAAAAATGATCGCACCATTTCATTTTGATGATATCATATGTGAAAAAGGAGAATTGTATTTAGGTCCCGCGATAACAAATTCATTACTCTAAGGTCCCAAAAGGTTGTTAATAACAAGTCGAGGAACACCATTGACAAGTGAAGCAGCTACCATTAACAACCTCTTGGGACCTTAGAGTAATTAATTCGTAACGTGGAACTTTAAAGTAATTCTCCTTATGTGAAAATGACTGCACCCTATACTTTTAAAGATTGATTTTTGGCTTTAGTGTTCATACCTTTGATGAGTTTTGATTTTAATCCTTATACTTAATGCTGCTAACTTTGTTGAAGCCATTAAACTCTTATCTAAATTTTTATAAAACTATGTGGACTAACGTATTGGATGAAAGAAATTATAGAGATGAAAAAAACATGATTTGAGACTATAGTTACAAACATAAAATTCAATCAAACAGGAAGACCAATAATGATATCAACCCTACAATGAAAGATAAAATAAAACACTTCTAATTATTCATCATACTAAAAATAAATAAGAACTAGCTTGCACTCAGCGTTCAATAGTGCATGATCTTGCATTGGATGTACGGATATTTCAAGAAAAAGGAATAAGCCAATACATAGTGAATTGTAAAACTTCAGATTTTTTTATTCTACTTAATATCGATAATTAATTACTATATTCAACTATAAAAATCACAATAAACCGTGCTGCCTATTGCTCTTACTATATAATATACTTGGTAGTGTAAAATAGATATTATATTAAAGACTACAGCTAATGTTGTTTATAAATAATAGGCAATGGACCTACTATGAAGATTTCATATCATATATAATGGGCCTACGTCTAGTTTTATTTTATGATGATGAGTAATATTTTTGTTATAATTAATTTTTTTTAAATTTTATTATGTAGATTTAATATTTCTTATTTTAATTTTTGAGGGCATCTGAGCTGTTGAATCGATCTCTGTCTATCGTACCATTTGTCATATTCTCTCAATTCTTAGTTAATTATGACCTTTACGCAATAAGCCAATGATAGAGAGCACCCATGCATTCTCCAAAGTAAACACTTGACTTCTTCATAAGGTCATATTATATTAGGTATTTGATTTTTTATGGGGCCAATGATTAAGAAATAGAATAAGGTAAAAGGTGAATTGAACAGAAACATGATGAGGAGACTAATGATTCTCAATCAATCATGTTGGGGAAAGGATTAATGGGTTTTCAGAAATCTATGGGTTTATGCTTTGTCACAGAAACTGAATTATCGGTCATTAGAACAGGGTTAGAAGTTAGTGAACAACTCGGATTCCATACCATTGCCATCTATAAATTAAGAGTTTTTTCTGGTAATGACCAACCCATTGAGAATTGTCATAACTGAGGTTAGAGAGTTACTATTCTAGAGGATAGACATTGCTTGATTTAATTTAGATTGTCCATGCTTGAGGATAGGGATGTATCTTGAGGATAGACTCTGTACCTAGGAAATTATCCTAGATTCTTCATCTCAAGCTTCACTTTGCCTTTATAATTAAAAAAAAAATTGTTCCATGCTTAATTTTGCATATTCATAAATCACATTATTAATTTTTGTCATGCTAATGTACAATTTTATTTTTATATCATCATTATTGTACATGCTATGCTATCTTCTTAAAAAAATTAATATATGTGTATATATTAAATAGGGATAAAATTGAAAAGTTATTAACTGTTAAGACAATTAACAAGGTTTAATATTTTATTTATTCTAGCAAAACATATGAGAAGCAACTTATAAATATGATTAAAAGAATATATAGTAGAGCTTGCAAGCCATTGGTTGAAGTGTTAAGTGGTCTCACCAATAAAAAGAATAATACAAGTTTGAATATCGAGAAACATATTTATTTGAATAGGTGAAAACTTTTAGATTCTAAATCTAAAAAGGGATTAATTTTAAACCTAAAGTGGCTTTACTCTCTAAACCCTTGGTAACTAACACAAAAAGAAAAAATATATAGTAGAATATTTAGAATATAGGTATATGGGAAAACACAGCAAAAACTGAGATTGTTCTTTACAATAATGATTTGACTCTATTTCACATCATAAAAGTTGAAACCGCTGTTGATAAGAATGAGTTCTTTACTATGAGTGTTGTAGTGTTTTGGTAAATACTTTTACCATGTAGCATTATGGTATTTATTTTTTCTGTGTCGTATAATGGCAAAAAAGCCTGAAAATCATTTTAAAAAGCTGAATATTCTTGTCATGTTAAATTGTGGAAGCATATCAACTTATTTTTAGTAACTTAATAATTACAGAGATCTAACTTTTTCTTAACCTTACATAATATATATCCATGTCCTATGAGCATAACAGGACCAGGTAAGTAAGGGCTACAATTGTTATTATATATATTAGGTTAAAGTATACTTTTAGTCCTTTATTTTTACGTCAGGTTTTATTTTAATCCTTTAAGTTAGAAAGTGCACTTTCAGTCCCTCAAACTTAACGCCGTTAGTTTCTTTTAACGGAAAATGCTGACTCATTAAATTTAATCGATAACTGTGCAATAAAACGTTGATAAAGCATACTCACATTTTAATTGTAATTTAATAATATAATAAATTTAGTATTTTAACTTGTGTAAAATAAAAAAGTATCTAAAATAACGTTAGTTTGATGATTCAAAAATTTCCATTATGAGAGACTAACGGCGTTAAGTTTGAGGGACTAAGAGTGCACTTTTTAAATTTAAATGACTAAAGTGAAACCTGACGCAAATATAGAAGACTAAAATTATACTTTAACCTATATATTAATTATTGATTATACTTATCGTTCTTTTAACTGCAAGGGTAATTCCAGTCAGGATTATGATTATAATTAATGGGAATTAATTTAAATTAATTTATTAAATTTCCAATTAATTTATAATAAGTCCAGGAAATTTTTAAAAAGATCTAATTAATTAATATTGAATTGTACCAAAAAAATTCATCGCAGCAATTTTATAATAAAGTATCATTTTCTTCATTTCAACAGCACTTTAACAAATCGTGATCAATCCTATATACCACTGGTAAATGGACTCAATAAATATTAATTCATGTTCTTAAAAGGTTTGATACGTAGTTCACTACGTTATTTATATCAGCGACAAATATTTTATATTTCTATAACAGTTACTTTGTTCCTTAATAGTGAAACTAATTTCTACCATTTTTACTTGAATTGTTGCTCCCCCAACAAATCATCTAGCCCTACATTAATAATTTGCACGTCAGGAAAATAAAGAAATATTGGTTTCTCAATTCCGTACTTCAAAAGAGTTAGAGTAAGGCTCTATACGTACCACCGAGTGCTTGGATCGACTTGTTAGAGTCATTCCGACTTAATTAGTTGTTTCGTACTCGAGTCTTGGGTATGTATCCGTGATAACTACTGCCGGACTAATCAATTGCTATTAGGACTGGATAGTGTGACATCAAGAATCTTAAGTAATAATTTTATTCTGATTTTAGCAAAAGAAAGTGTCACCTAATATTCTGGGTCTTCCTATGTTATTTGCTTTCCTTAAAGCATCTTAATTATTATTTCTCTAAGCAAACAGAATAAAGAAATGACAGAAGAACACGACACGACCTGAAATCTTTTTGCTGTATGAGTTTTGGAGGAACTTGTGGAAAGGATATTTAACAAGTTGCATCGTTTTTGCACAGAAACCCTATAACAATAGAACCAAAGTTTTCTTAATTTTATTGGTAATGTGCCAAAAACCCTAATAGTGTTTGGAGAGAGAATCAGTTTCCCGTGAAGAAAAAATTTGGAGTTATTTAACGAAGGAACCCGAAGCTGTAACACGTTTTTGACACTTGGCTTTACGTGTCTAGATTCCCTACTCCAACAAATTGTACTCTTATTCCGTTTAATTAAAGATCTTAGATGGTCAATTGGGGCTGAGCTTGGTAGGGCGAACCACGGTTCGATCCCCCACAGGACCTTTGAGAGGGGGTTGGAGCCTAACCATCCAGAATTGTTCCCCCGGCCTCGGATTAGTCGGCCCAAATAGTTGGATACCGGATAGGTTGAGTTTCCCATTTCACTTAAAAAAAAGATCTTAGTTGGTCATGTTACAGTACAAGTGTCTTACTCTTTTAGATTTATGAGAATACACGGATGAGCTCTTAGATAATTTAAGATTTAAACTCTTTAGACAAAATATTGTAGATAATGCTCATAACTTGTCATCAAATTAATGTTGATCTAATAGTTAAAGATGTGATTGGTATTACTACCCAAAACATTGATTGTTTTTGTTAATTAAAAGTTTAATAAGCGAGTTAGATTCCAAGATTTCACCAAGGTCACGTACCACTAGGTTTAGAGAGCAATTATACAGGTACAAAAATATTGAATTAAATCTTATTGTTGAGGATTTTGTTAATGAATAATTTATATTTTTTTATAAGCATTCTAGAGTAGCCAACGTAGCAAGCCCACCAGAGTCACTTAAATTTTCTTTCGAAAAAAATACTAGTGTGTGCGTATAAGAGCTAGTTTATGTGTTTGTTTTGATTTTAAATGTAATATTTTAATTGACTTTGTGTTATAAACTTATAATGCCTTTTTCAGACAATCCCATGATTGCACATAGAAAATTAAAGAGAGTTTTCATTAACGAGGGCAATTTGTGATGCAAATGATTGAATGAAGTATTTTAAAGAAATCAAGACACATTTAACAAAAATAACTAACTCAACAAATTTCTTTCATATCTGTAAATTAATTATTTAGCTTCTATATTATGAATTATTTTGAGACACATGACACCAGCACCAGCTAGCACCGTAAATATTGTCTACTATTTCTTTTGTATGCTTTAGAGTCGATGAATGACCCATGTCTTCATATAATTGTATAATTTTTTCTGGTTTAATCAAATTAGCTGGCTAATTCTCACCCTCTTATACAATACTAACTAATCAATTGGTAAGGAACCAAATGTATTTTTATTCAAAATAAAGCCATGTGGAACTGACTGATGGGAACTTTTGTCCGAGAATCAATAATAGGTTATAAAAAATGTACAAATATCTGATCAAAATGCTTGATACTAAAGGAATTCTATGCCCAATTCATATATTTTATGCAAGTAATTAAACTACAAAAAGAAGAGCTAATTAAAGGTAAACAACGATTATTATAAATATTCTACAAACACACACGCACACGCTTCTTTTGTTACTATATTAAATAAATTATTAAAGGTAATATTACTAGTTACGCCTTGACTTAAATGGTTGAATACAACATAGGTAAATTAAATTTTTATACTTTTAATTAATGTTTTTAAATCTAATTTTTGAATCTTAAATGTTTCAAATCATTAATATCTCAATTCACTTTCTATGAAGTTTATTCTATTGATAAAAAAAAGTAAGTTACTCCCTCCCTTCCACCTAGTCATGAAATTCTTAGTCCGTAATCTTGGTGAATTATTAATGAATCTTTTTTTTTCAAATATGATCTCTATTAAATGTTACTAGGAAAAATTTGAAGGGTAATAGAACAGTGTTTCTATATGATATTAAATATGGGTAAATTTGTAAGAATCAATGTTCATTAAGTTAGTGAGCCAACTACTACCCCTTTATTCGTTGATTTGAGACAATTAGAGGCGACTTATAATATTCATCGTTAGGAGTATATTATCAATATTGCATTTTGTGGTTGTTACAATAAAATTATTGATGTATTTTCTTCTATATTGTTATTAAATATTATTAATGTTATGTTATAATTTTTTATTTTCAATTAATTATATTAGTATGACTAGTCTAATTCCGATGTGACTCCAACCTAACCCATTAACCATTAAACAACTGTTTCAACCGAATAATTTTTACAATAGTTATGATAATATTAGACAATTAGATGTGACTTATAATATGGATTGTTGGGAGTATTTTATCAACATTGCATTTTGTGCTTGTTGCAATAAAAGTATTGATGTATTTTCTTCTATATTGTTATTAGATATTATTATTGCATTTTATAATTTGTTGTTTTCAATTAAATTATATTATTTTAGTATGATTGGTTTGAATCATTGTCTTAACCAACTCATTTGCTAATATGTTTTTCAATACATTGCTCCTTAGTTCTGGTAATATGACAATTAGATGTGACTTATATTATGCATTGTTGAGAGTATATTATCGATATTGCATTTTGTGGTTGTTACAATTAAAGTATTGATGTATTTTCTTCTATATTGTTATTAGATATTATTAAAGTTATTTTATAATTTGTTATTTTCAGTTAAATTATGTTATTTTAGTATGACCAGTTTGATGCTGAGGTGATCAGATTTGACCCACTGATGATTGGATCAGTTTCTCAACCAACTCATTTGCTAATATGTTTTTCAATACATTGGTCCTTAGTTCAGGTGACATAAGAGATAGATTTCACTAATAATATGGATGGTTGGGAGTATATTCATGTGGGTATTTTAATTAGAAGGGTAGGGCGTGAAAAGAGTGATTTTTCCAAAAAAAATTATGGTTGTTGATGAAGTCATAAATTTTAACCATGGAGTATCAAAATTTATAGAAAGCTGCTGAAAATAGTGGTCCATATATAATGAGTGCAATTAGCTGGACAAAATTAAACAGTAGTTGGTCAAATAATAATTCCAAAAACTGTAACACATGTGAGACTTGATCACAAAACTATCTATGTCCTAAAACCACCATCACTCTCTTTAAAAAGCCATCAACTTTTGTCTAACGTTTCCAAGGCTGCTAAGCTGCTTCGTTTCAATCGCCACTCTGAAGAGAGAGAGATCTAGAGAGAATGGTTTCGAAGGGGCACAAAAGAACAGCCATGTGTAGAAAACTAAAGCTTCTTCGTTCAATCACTAAGTCCCATGCGGTATAATTACTCAGAAACTTGTTTCTTCTCTCTTCTTCGTTCTATTTTATGTGATTACGATTTTAGTTATACAATCTTCTCTGGCTCTTATCTAGTTCTTCCTCTTCACCGAGAGAGAGATAGAGAGAGAGAGAGAGAGAGATAGTTATAATATCTGCTAATGAGCTATACGCAACTTTATGTTACTTTTTGCAGAGTCAGGGAGATCCATTATTATTGAATGCATCTCAATACATACAAGAGTTAAAGACAAAGCTGGAGAAATTAGGTCAAGAAGTACTCGCTAAAGAACATGACTTGATTGGTTATGATCCAATGCTTGAGGTAGATGAAGCTGGAAAACTCACTTCATTATAGTTTAATACTCCATGCAGTCTCTATTATAAATTAAAAGTCACTTTTAAGAGGAATACACTACAAAAAATTTGACTTCCACAAGTTGTCATCAAAGAATCACCGTCGTAGATATTATCGCTGAAAATATTGGTGGTGACAGAAATAAGTCACTATTAAAAGTCATTGCTGAAAGTCATTTTTTGTAGTGATAGATGGTTGTTATTATAAATAAGCAAATGCGGTATTAATTACCTTTTTCCAATATTGCCTCTATTTAGAGTTTGAATCATTTTTCATTTTTTTTGGCTTCTTAAGATGAAATCCATGGCTTCAAATATGGGAAAAGCTGGAATTTTCTTTCCTTTTCAAACAAATTTGATGACTTGACAACCTATGACTGCCTCTAGTCAAATGGTTGTAGGTACCTTATAACGTATTTGTTTAATCTTTGTTGTTATTGTGAAGCTTGCAGTTGAAGAAGGAGAGATGGGTTTTGTGATTAGAGTTTTGAGCCAAAGGAGTTGCCATGGATTGCTGTCTTTCATATTGGAAGCTTTCGAAGAACTGGGTCTCGATGTTCTGTCCGCAAGGGTTAATTGTGTCGATGGCTTTTGTTTAGAGGCACTCGGAGTCCAAGTAATAAAAATCATCAATGTGAAATACTAAAAACATATTTTCACTTATATTTCAAATAAACTTTCAAAACCACACACACACACACACACTACCTTTCATCCTGTTTATAAAAGCCTGAAATTAAATTATAAGATCCCGCTTGAGTTTGTCTGAGCATTTAATGTGTTAATGTGTTTGCACCATTTTTGCCCCTAATTATTCTCTATACCACTGTTATATTTGTCTCTCTTGCTGCATTATAAATGAGGGAACATGAAAAAAATCATTTGTTACATATTTATTACTCATCCAGTTCTATTTATAAGCTAAGGTAGAGAAATAATGTTTGTTTTGATCTTATTTATATTTACATAAATGTATAAAGATACCCTTCATTTATTATTATGTTGATTTTACTTTTATGAAGTATGTTGTATATTAAATAGGGATAAAGTTATAAAATTTTAAATTTTAAGGCAAAGTTAATTATATTTAATGTTTCTGTGAAATAGGAATATAGTACTTGTAATTAATTTTAATCACTTTTCTTAAACCTTCGTAATCAAAGGCTCGGTGGGAGTGAGTGTGTTTGTGTAAGACAAGCACTTAGTTACGTCAGTCGTATTCATGAGTGGTTTTGACTGTTGCGTAGAGCCACTGAAAGGGTTTGATATTTATGATGTTTGTTTCAGGAGGAAGATGATGAAGAAGCTAAGGAAATGGATGCGCAAGTGGTTCAACAAACTGTGTTTCAAGCTATTCAGAACTGGAGGCAACTTAATTGTAACCAATGATGATCCAAATATTCTAGATACTTAATTTGAAACTTTTTTCATTAATTTCTATTTCATTATATAGTACTACCTCCGTTTCTAAATATTAAGTTTTCGTTTGTAGTGTAATTTAGACTACAAATAAAGTTTATATCTTCAACAAGAGGAAGTTTCAGATGACATCAATTATAATATATACTCCCCCATTCCAAGTCAGCTGTAGAATTATTTAGGCTGTTTGTGTGGGATTGAGAGTTTTCCTTTTCTAATTTAACTCAATGTTTTTCTTAGATAATCAATCACTACTAGAAAAATACCATTTAGCGACGGAAAATCCGTCGTTAAATGACTATTTTTCCGTCGCTAAAATGATGATCGCTAATATTTTCTGTCGCTAAATAAAAATTTTCTGATGAAAAATAGCCATTTAGCGATAGATTTTTCCATCGCTAAATGATATTTTTCTGGTAGTGAATTTAACCTCATGTTTCATAGTATCTGATATTGGTCACCAATTAGTCTAAAAAGGAATATGGAATTACTATGATTTATTAAAATTGAAGTTGTGTCTATAGATTGTGTGTATTTAAAGATATTTTTATGCTATAATTTCTCTAATAAAACGGAAAAAAAATTAACAACAAGGATTGGTCATTTTTTTTTTCTAGGAAAATGGTGGTGGGGGAGAGAGGCTTCATGTAGTGGTTATTTTTATGTAACAATAGTGTTCGGTGGGTGGAGAGAAAATTTTAATGCTTTTCAACTGTAAGTTTAATAAGAATCAATGGATAAGGAAAAGGGCAAAAAACAAAGTGACAAAATAACATAAAAAAAAAATGTGCCCCCACCAAAATACCTAGATATTGAGACCTTGCCAATTTTGTATTCTACAGACATTTGAGGAATTCATGTGCTGACAAGCTGGCTGATTCAATTTGGAGCCTTAATGAACCTAATTAAGCATTTGAAATGTATCTCCATAAAGTAGGGGGATAGACAATAACGGCACAAAATTATAACAAAATTAAATTCAGAACCTCCTTTTTACAGGAGAACTATGTGCTTGTTTGAGAGCTTCGTTCCCAAAACGGTACACGTAAGCCGAGACAAAACCATCTCGAAATCTATAAAAATCATCTAGAAATCCACAAAACCATCTAGAAATCCGTAAACTCATTTCTTCCAACGGAGATTCCAAACATACACTATACTTATTTATTGAATTATTGCCATGTCATAAAGCTATATTTGGTCCAATCAGAAATAATTCTATCATTTATGTATTTCTAATTATATATATGGATATATACCACTCACGTATTTTTTTTGGATGCCTCTTTTTTTAGCATTTTTCTCATGCAATTTTGAATACTTGAGAAGTTAAACCAACTTGCATACGAGCTCCAAACGGCTCATTCATGTGACACTAGACTAAAACCACTTTTGATTCTGCAATACTTTGTTCATTAAGCATCCGGTTTTAGCCACTAGGGCAAATTGATGATCCTGCTTCAGGGTGGGGTCAAGTAAATCTCAGACAAAAAACACGAAGTGGGGCTTACAAATTAAAATACCTCTATATATGAAGCTGGAGACCACGTCAAGAGACAAAGAATTAAAAGGAAAACGGCGGGAAAGATAAATTGGAACAGCAAGCCAAGCAAGGCACCAATGAAAACTTAGCGCCATGGATGATACAGACAAGTGGACGAACATATCCCAAAAGGTAAGGGACCACTCTCAAAACACAAAACCAGAAGAGGGAATATATATATATATATATCTCTCACAATATGAATAGAGAAAGACACTGGCTTAAGACTAAAAGAACCTGTCACATCCTTTCATAATACAACTCAACCATACATATGTTGAAATGATGAAGCCAGTCTTCATCATGTTGAAAGAGACTTGGCCACATTCCAACAACCAAAGAGAGCATGATCAAAGGACCATTATAATTAACCTCCAAAAGGAAAATTAAAGGCTGTGCATAGGTTCAAAATGAAGATTAAAACTGTATGGACTTGAAGAAAAAGGCAACTATATATATATGTGCTGAAACCCCCCAGAAAAGCAAGGACTAAAGTAACAAGATCCACAAAAGATACCCAAGAAAAAACAGGCAAGAAAGCCATTTAACAAAACCAAAAATGTTGGTAGAAGTATGCTAGAAAATCTTGTTCGAATTGTGCTCAATGATACTTTCTTAACCAAGAGTTATTTTGTCAAACACGTAGGATTAAACAAACGCTCCCTATAAAGAATAGGGGAACAAAACAGTAGAAACACAAAAGAACCCAAGAGGACAAGAAGAGAAGGGCTCGAAATATCAAGGCCTTGCTGCAACCTGGGTGTGCGGCAAACACTAAATACTTGTGATATCCAAAATAATTTTGATGTAAAATAGGGGAGGAGAAGGGGAAGGAAAAAAGAAGTTAAGACAAAGCCCAATAAGGCCTCTCTGAGAATAAAAGGCCCATTACACTCCTAGTGCCAGCTCTATCTCTAATGCGATATATGTAATATATATATATATATATATTCTAGTTTACGTGTTAGGCATATGTACGGTCTAGAGTTCAGTGCCCTAACATATAAAGCATACAAATCACAATGAACCATTGCGCCACTTTTACATAATATTCATTTTTATTTTCTGTAGAGAAGGAAAAGAGCGAGAAATTGAGGAAGGAAGGATAGGAGAGGAGGGAGAGAGGCATAAATGAGAGGAAGTAAGAAACTGTAATACTCATCTTCAATATTCAAATCTATCTATTATAACTGTAAATAACCTAAGAACAAATCTAAAGTATGTGGATGTTATAAATAACCTAACAAAATATTAACCTATCTTTCTAAGAAGAAAGTCTTCTCTATAAAGAAATAAAAAAAAAGTAAAAGTAATATTAAAATAACAAAATATTGTTATAAATATTACGTGGATGTTCACATCTCGTCATAATCCCCCATAATCTCCTATATCACTCTATTATCTCATATAATAATGGAATATATTGACTATGATATTGTACTTTACGTATAAATAGAAGGCATCCTTAAGTACTTTATATTTGATATAGTGGATAAGAGTTGTTCTCTCTTGCTTTCTAAAGATCGGTTTGAAAGTTTGGTAGATAATAACTTTTACGGATTCTAAGGCAAACCTAAGTTTTGAAATGTTATTGTGTTTGGAAAGTTATTAGCTTTTACAGAGTTTGAGGTAAAAAGTAAGTAGGAAAGAGAAAAGAGAAAGAAAGAAAGATAAAAGAGGAAAGAGAAATTTTATTATGAGAGAAAGTATGATTTGACAAGAAAATAGATTTTTCAAAACCTAAGTTTCAAATCTAGATTTTGTGAAAAAATCTAGATTTTGAAAAAATGTAAGTACTTGGACAAAACCTAAGTTTTGGAGGTAAACTTAGGTTTTGTTACAAAACTTAAGTTTTGTTAAGAGGACCCAAACAAGCCTTAATTCTCTTCTTTCCTCAAATAATCTTTTTCTTTAATTTCATAACAAATATTAAAATATTCAAAATATAAATAACTAGACTGTTGCATCATTTCTCCCCGTGTTGGAAGAGGATAAACAAACAATTTCACTTCTGTTCGGTTAGAACCTGTGAAAGAGGTAAATGATCCGAATTGCATCGAAGGATATTGTCCTTAAGAGTTATTCCACAAAGACCGACAAAGATGAGGTGGTACTCTCCAAAATTAAATTGATCCCTTATGTGGTAACAGGGAGAGCAGAACTGGTGGAAGAATATAACAACTTAGAGATGAATATTGCTACTGTGAGAGGAGAAATTCAAGTGCTCTTCAAATTTTGATAGGCACTCTATTTATAGGCATAGATCAAACGAGGAAGAGGCGAAAGACATATTGAATAACTCTTGACCGAACAGACGCACCCATAAGGCTACTGGTACTATTAGGAACAGTCATATTCCAGAAAGAAAGGATGCATGAATCTCAAACCCCAAAAATAATTGGGTTTCAGGTAAGCCTCTTGAATGAAATAAAATAAATATTTTTCGTGAACTGAAAAAAATATTTTTGTAAAAATGTGCCAAATACTCCTTTTAACTCGTGCGCAGGGGTAGATTGATGGATTTCAACTGAATTTCCTACTTGTGGCCCATTTGTTGTGTGCGTGCAAGTCCACCACTCCTCTCAAACCATGTTACTAGCCCATAAAACAACTTAATGTATATGGGCTTGAACCCTCATTCTCCCAAGTAATGTATGAGTTGTTTCATTTGACACACCCACAAAAAGCATATTTTCACAACAATTCCCCATCTATGTTAAAAGAAACACTAATCATTGAGTTACTGATTATAACCATTGTATCTGGTGGTTCTATAGACTTAAAATCAATAACCTCTTGGGTGTGTACTAGAGGTACTAAGGGTCAGATTATACCTACACATTTCCACTATTAATGATGGTTTTGCACCTTAGATGGTAGTGCACGTGTCGTAGTGCATAACGAATACTCTAAATATTTCATCATGATCTTATAAGAGCGGCTCCACTCCACATTCATAGAGATGATTTATTTGAATGTGCCTACTCTAAGTACACCATCCCATAAGATTATTAAATCATTAAGAGCTTTTTGCTCAACCCTCCAAACGTGCATTCGAGCACTTTTCCCACATCATAGGATGGAACCAATGAATCATTTAGTGCTAGTAGAACTAAGAAGTGACTTGTTCATACCTATTGAAACTTTTTCATGGGATCACTAATCACAAAAGTTGGGTTGTCATCGCCGTTGTTTTCAAACTGGCTTTAGTCCTATTTCCCTCGATGTTTCAACAATTCATTTCCTCCCCCATGGGTTTTGTCAACAAGATCCGCTAGGTTCTCATTTGATCTCACATAATCAATTGAGATCACCTCATCTTTCATTAGCTACTTTATAATATTGTGTCTCAATTGAATGTGTCTGTTTTGATCATTAAAGGTTTTGTTTTTAGTCATGGCTATCGCACTATTCATCGTAATGCAAAGATAATGATGGTGTGGGCTTGTCACCTAATGGGATATTTGTTAAGAGTTTTAGCCACCAATCATCCTTTGTACTAGCCATTTCCATAGCAATAAACTCAGAATCCCTTAAGGATTTAGGTAATATAATTTGCTTGGATGATTTCCATGTGACACCTTCACGAGTAAGCACATAACCACTAGTGGATTTTGTCTCTTCTGAATTTGATATCTAGTTAGCATCATTGTAACCCTTTAATACAGTGGGAAATCCATTATATAATATATCACAAGTCATGGTTCCTCTTAGGTATCTCAATACTCTTATCAAAGCTCCCAATGTTCATTGTCTGGATAATGAATGTATATGCTCAATCTACATACAACATATGCAACATATGCTCAATCATAGCTTAGAAGGTATCCTTATAACCAACAATGTTTCAAATAGGATCACCTTCTATAGGAAAATACATGTACTTAGCCAAAAAAAACTATTTATTTTGAAATAACAAAAACTTCACAAACCACGAACAGATCAAAACTCACATGCACTTGGCTATATCATTCTATGTACATATATAAGACAAACACTAGCTACCATATGATGACCTGTGCTTTTAACTATTGCATGTGGAGCCAGTCACATTGTACATATATGATGTTTGTGTCAGGATGATAATGAAGAAGCTGACCATATGGATGCACAAGTGTTCAACGAAGTATATTTCAAGCTATTCAAAGCTGGAGGCAACTTACAACCAATGATAATCTGGCTCCTAGTTAGCTAGCTCAATCAGCTTGAGCTAATTTTAAAAATCTACTTCTCTTTAATATTTCCGTTTCGTTCCATGAATTCTTTTCGGGTGGCTTCAAATTATATATATATATATATGTGTGTGTGTGAGTGAGTTGTAGAACAAGTTAAGATAATACTATTTAGGGCCAATACGGTCAGCCTAGTAATACGAAAGCTTTTGCTATTAAGTGGGAGGTCATGGATTTAACCTCACTTATAATCTCATGTTGTTAATGTATGTCCCTCTAATTAAAATTTAGGGTTAATATACTTTTGGATCCTTCAAGTTTGATTTTATATTGGTTTTAGTGCCTCAAGTTTAAAATCAATAGTTTTGATCATTTAAAGGATAAAATTGTCCCATTAAATATGCATTATAACGCATGAAAACAAAGGTAATAATAATAAATTAATGGTTAAATGGCAAATTTGTCCAGAAAGTATTCATAGAGTCACACTGTGTGTCCGCAAGTTTTTTGAGGAGCAATACTACCTTGAAAGTGTAGAAAAAGGTGCAATGTTGCCTTGCCCGCTAAAAGAGTTAAGGTTAACTGTTAAATAATTTTGTTTGACTGAATTAAACTGCATCCATTAGAATTATTGTGACATAGCACCGTTTTCTACACTTTCAGAGCAATATTACCCCTCAAAAAACTTCCAAACAACCAATGCAGCTCTGTGGATACTTTCAGAACAAATTTACGCGTTAATCCAAAAATTACCCTATAAAGAGAACTAAAGGACTCTTTGATATCTTCAACCATGGGAGTGACAATTAATGGCACTAGGATCTATGTCCCTTTGATTTTGAGAGCATCGAACCTTTCTTTGCAAATTATGCAGTCAGATCATGGAAGAAAAACTTCCAGCATCCCCAACATGCATGGTAGAGCTTAAGGTGTCATGGCGTTAAAATGTTTGTGGGTTTTGTGTGCGTTTAAAAAGTATAATAATTCAAATATCTATTAAGAAATACGCCTGAAAGTACATTGAACAAATAGTACTTTGGTAAGATGATACCAGTACTTGGAAAAAAATTGTGTAAACTATAGTGTTGAATTAATGGAGAGAAAAACCCCCAATTTCCAAGTGCATTTAGCTCAATATATATTTATCTTATATTATCATTACATGTAAATAATTAAAATTCCATTTTATAATACTCACTCTCCATCTCACATCCAGGATTCCTTTGAAGGTTTTGGGATGTCATTTCTTACTCGATTTAAATTTTTCCCATATAATAGATATATTTATTAGGGCAATTTCATTTCTGCACATTAAATTAAAATTTAAATCATTAAATGAAATAATCAAAATGTAATCATTAATTTTACAAAGGGAAAATTCCAATAAAAGCTGTTTGAAATAGGAATATTATAAATTATGTTATTGAATTCAATAAATCTCTAATTAAGTTATTGACCCAATTTAAAATTTCAAAATGTGGCGGGTAAAATAACTTTACTACCCCCTCTAGTCTCCTCTCTCCTCCTTAAAGAATTTTATTTCTCTATAACTTGGTTTTTCAATATATGTATGTGTATATATCAACAACAATATATAATAAAATAAAATTTGATTCGCTTAAGTGAAACGAATTTTTATGTTTTGGAAGCATTATCAAGAATAATTCAAAAAATCAAAGAAAGAAAAGCATAACCTCTCATATTAATTAAATGATTTTTAGTGAATATTTTGAATATAAAATTTAATTTTTAGGATGAGTCTGACTTCAATTTTTTTTTTTTTTTTGCAACGAGGGAAAAGATCAAACTACATTAATCACATTTTAACTTGTTTATATAGTTTTATTTTGGAAAAATCCTAAAAAAGGACCATTGAAAATGCAAAAGGACAATTCATGATTTTCAATTTACATAATCCCAAATCAGGACCCTAGACCAAATAGGGATTTTGAAATCTTAAAGAAAAGACCATTTGCCCTTATTGTTTAAAAAATGTGAGGAAGAATCATTTCTTATTTCTCCATAGCACCACACTCGATCGCCCATTTATTCTTCGGCACTGTTTCTTTGAGAGCCCGCTCCTCCGGCGTCAAGTGATGTGGATGAGGCAACGTTTTAGGTTTGGCGTGAAGATGTTTCCTTTCTTCCTCTTTTGCATGCTTTCCGTTTAGCATCTATGATCTACATTTTTTATGTCTGATGTTTTTCAGTACTAATATTCATTTGAAAGAGTTAAAAATGTCATCCAAATGAACCTAAAATTTTGCCCAGCATATGTACAAAAGCATTGAAACTATGGTGCAAATATGTTAATCAATCAAATGATAGCTATTCAAATGAATTGTAAAATAAAAGATAATATTTGCAGAATTCATTCGAAAGCGTTGAAAGTAATATTGTCATTCGAATGAAGCCTAAAGTATTCCAGTTTTATCTCAACCACATTCAAACATGCTGAAGATGAGAAATTCATTCGAATGAATATTTGGCCTCATTTGAATGAAGTGCACATTTTGGCTAGACAATATTATCAAAATAAGCCATTCATTCGAATGAGTATAGTGCTCATTGGAATGAAGCATGCAGTATTCCAGTTTTTATCTCAATACCACATTTGAATATGCTAGCTAAAGATGGGAAATTCTTTCAAATAGATCATTAGCCTCTTTCGAATGAAGTGTATATCTTGGCTGAACGATATTTTAAAAATAAGGCATTCATTTGAATGAACATAGTTCTCATTCGAATGAAGTATGAAGTATTCCAGCTTTTTATCTTGAGACCACATTCGAATGAGCAACTTGTAAGAAGGAACCAACTTCCTGCATCATCTCAAATAATTACAAATAACCATATAACTACCCAAAACATATATAAACATGAACTAGTATTGCCAAAATCCATGTATTTTTTAAACTTCGTTGGATTGAACTACGAATTTTAAGTTTTTTAATAAAAATAAGTGGCAAATGATACCATTACACGCATTAGGTATTGATGGGTAGACCGTTAGTCGCCTTAGATCCGCGTCAAAAATAATTTAACCGAATTAATGTAATATAGCACAAATCCGGGTCGTGTTTACTTTGATGAGCCAAAAAATAGTGAAATTAATTCCTAATAATTGAATGCGAGTAACCTAAATTGGAAATTAATTTGAGAAATTTCTAAGTAAATGCTATGAATTAAACTGAAATTAAAATACTTCTTTTTTATTTTTTAATAAAAATAACTTAAATGGATTTCAGTAAAAGAAATGGAAACGAAACACACGAATAAACGATGATAATAATCAATCATCCAAATCAACAACTCGAGAAATCATCAACTTCAATAGATATGAGAGTTAAAATAATGAATTAAGAATTATAATTAAGCTTTTAATCCAACAACTGAGCCACCTCAAATTGTTATCAAATATTCTCCAAACTTCCAATTTACTCACTGCCACCAGAATAGTAAAGATGAATTAAGGATAATAAAACCACTGCTTAATTGTAACTATTAAATCCAAACTAGTAGAATTAAAGCTAGCAAAAGAAAATTTGATCCAATATTCTAAGCCACCTTAGAAAATCACAAAATGTTAACTCTAAAATCATATTAAATGTCATACCAGAATATTATAATTGAAATCAAAGTTAAATCAGCCCAATATCAATTGCTAAATAATAACTCAGTCACAATAATCTCCAAAATAAATCATATTAAACAATAAAAATTGTTCCAATAATTAGAGAAACTATCCTAAAACTTAGGAATTGTTAAACAATTACTGGACAGGAAATTAAAGTGACTAAAAACTCCCATTTGAATTGAATTAGAGAATTATAGAATTTAGCCAAAAATTGCCATGGGAAATTCCAGCAGTGCAAACACTTCAGTTATCATCTCCTTCGATGGTCTGCATAGCCACGGACGAAGCTGGAATTGTGGAACTGCAATGGTGAGGTCTGCTTTGTTCTGTGGTTGTGTGAAGGAACAAATGAGGTGTGGTCCTTAGATCATGAATGGGTGAAGCATTGTTGCTATGGATGAAGGAAGAGAAAGCTCTCCTTCTGGCGTGAGATGGCTATGGATGAAGTGAATCAATATATGTATGCTTGCTTCGTGTGTGTGATGAATGGAAAATATTGGATGGTAAGTGGCTGCTGCTTGAGGAATGATTAATTAGGGTTGTGCGGTTTGATGGGCTTGCAGGTGGCGGCCCAAAGTGAAGCTTGGCGTCTTAATTCATGCTCCCACGTCCTGGAAGTTTTGAATGGATGAATAATTATTGATTGAGATCTTTTTTTATCATTGTGCAGAGCTACTACGCAGATCTCTCATGTTGTCATCCCGGCTTCCAAAACCCGGCGCAACTTCTTCTCTCTCGCAGCCATACACCTCCATACTTCAAAGAACAGTTGCATCCATCCCTGTGACAGGCATCAACCTCAAATATTATCTGTCTGGAGTGCTTGATCTGTTCATCACATCACTTTCAGCCTCCACATCCTCTCTACCTCAATCATTTCATCTTGATCGTGTCATGGTGATGCAACGAGTTCAGTTTGTCACTGCCACTACTGATGTTGTCTTCATGTCTAGTTGAACATCTTGCCTTCCAGGGAGTTCACTTACCGGGCATTATTCTCTCTCTTTTACTCTCTTTGGATCTAATTTCTGAGTATATGCTGCATTGAACAGATTTTAGTAAGGGACTCATACTTGTTGGATTCATGCTAGTTAATGTGATTTGATTGAATTTAAGCACTCAGATAATAAACTCCTTGATTTGAAGTAGCTATTAATTCCTTCATTAGCTCAGTTGAGATTGTGATTGACTAATAGTGATCAATACATGAGTAACGTCGATCGATATTATTTTTTGGAGTGGTTGAGTAGCTTTAGTTGGATATTTCTATTGAATTAGTGTGAGAGAGTTAATCTTTCTATTACACAGACATAAGCGAACTCGTATCATCAAAAAGGGCAATGAAGGTTGAGTCATAAATCCCTAGGAGGCCATTGGATAGTAATGCAACTCATCATTTCATTTTTGGTTTCAACTTTACTATGTTTCTGCTCACATAGAAAAAAAGGGGAAACAGAAAACAAACGTTAGTTTAGCTTATGATTTTTATTTCATTCCTTTGAATCCATTCATTCATACTGCAAGTTAACAAAAAAAATGAAAACAAATAATACTTAGATAACAATGTTCTTAATCCAGAATTGTGATTACAAAAGCATCCCTTCCTGATTTTTCTGAAGTAAATTGCTAATTAGCCATTTAGAGGCAGCTAGCTCCTTAGAGACCGACCTGAGGATTGTACCACTAGTTACATCTTGAGAATTAAATTTGACCTTTAAACAATTAGAGATCAAATTTTTGGCGCCGTTGTCGGGGAGCTTTGTCTTATTGATTTTTAGTTAGTAGTTATTTTACAATCTTCGGATAGGAAAGTGTTTCTTCTGCATCTCATTAGCATTTTCTTTTTCATAGGTAGTAGCTGCATTTTGCTTAAGCTTCAATTAAGAGTATAAATTTTTTAAAACGATGATTTGGAACAATGGCGATATATGTTTGACGATACCTATTTTGTTGTTTCTGGGAGAACCTCCGAGAATAGCGTCGGCGGTCACTCTGCCGATGTATGGCCTCATGCCTCAAATCTTTGCTCTGTATATCAGTACCCATGCTCTACCACCACCTCCTCCTCTCATTGTCTCTCTATCGGATCAGAGCAAAGAGGGATGGAATATATTGTGAAAGTAAGAGACTAAAGGGCATGGTGAGATTGAGAGAGTTAGCACACATCGTAGTAGGGGAGCAAGTGGGAGTGATCGAAGGATCCTTCGAGTTTCTTCTTTTTCTTTTAGGGGCAATATAGTCTTTTCACTAATATTTTGAAATCCTTATTTTGTTCAACGTCTTAATTTGAGAATATGAAAATTTAAAACCTTGATTTATCATTTTGAATTGTCAATTTTTTTTGGATTTTCCCTTTTATTTTTCTAAAGTTACTGTTTTTTTACTTTTTAAACGTTAATAGAACTTTTAATATATATTTTGTTATATCAATGAATCATATTTCTTTTAATTAACTTAGTTTGATTTTCTTCTCATTGGTTAAAAAAATTCAAGTTTTCACAATAATGAAGTTTTGTATTCTTAATATTCAACTAAAAATTATCTAATTGATGTTGGGGTTATGCCTTCCTTTTTTTCACTTAAATTATTCCTGATGATCCTTTTGGAATATTAAAACCAAGTGAAACGCTATTAAGAGGAGAAAGGAGACTAGAGGAGAGTAGTAAAGTCATTTTATCCATATTTTAAATCTAAAACTTGGTCAATAACTTAATCAGAGATTTATTAAATTTAGCTGCTTGATTTAGAATTCATCTATTTCACACAACTCAATTTGAGATTTTCCTATTTACAAATTAGTTGAGAGAATTTTATACGTAAGATTAGATGGAGTATTTTAATTTTGTTTTTTAATAGTAAATATGGGTGATGGGAGAAAGGCCAAATTACCTTTGTGGAACCTAATTTCAGGGACGTTAATTGCACATTTACTAAGGTTTCTTGCAAAGGAAGGTAATTGTAGATTGGTTCGTATTCATGTGCCAAGGGACTTTAATGTACTCTTATGAAAATGGTCAATATATTTTAAATTTTGTGCATATGCTTAAAGTGATAAACTTTTTCTGCAAACGGCTTCTTCGAATATGCAATAACCTTCGCATATAATTAACTTCAATAATGAGTAAATGACTTTCTCATTGATTAACCTATAAATGAAGCGATTAGCTTTGATAATACTCCATTTGATCATTTTTATATGCAACTGCATAAATAACGTAAAATGAACCAATGATAAAAATTAGTTAAAATCAATTAATATATAAGAGATATAACATTTTCCCAAATATACCCTTATTTGTCAAAATGATGGGTGAGAAAGTGAATGAATTAAAAAAATATAAGAGAAAATGAGTGGGGGAAAAAGATAAGATATGCAAAAAGTGCATTCAATTTCTAAATAAAGCAAAATTGTTGTTTATATAAAAGATTGAATTTATGAGAGAAAATGTTGCTTATAAATACCGGATGGAGTATGCAAGTACTCTTTTGTTGAATATTTAATCACCTTTTAATGTTGTTAACACAATGTACTAAGAGTAAAGGACCATTTTTACCTTGGAAGTATCCACCTTGGACCACTGAGTATCCGAAAGTTTTTGAAACCAGATTCACCCCAGAAGTTTTATAAACTTCCGGGACGAATCTGATTTCAAAAGAACTCTCGGATATTCAATGGTATTAGGTGGATACTTTTGAGTTAAAAATGATCCTTTACCCATTTACTAATTGTTGGCAAGAAAAAAAATACAATGTACGTTCTAACTTCAATATTTTAATAATATGATATAATCAAAAGAATTTCTAGAGAAAATGGAAAGGAAAGTTGGCCAAAAAGAAAAGATTCTTCGTTTTTTTTGCCACAGAAATAAACTTCATAACTAAAACACAACCATACACTGTATCAAATATAATACAAATAACACAAACAAAGAGCTACCCAAACAAACAGAACAACCCACCACTGCCCCAAAAAAAAAAAAACCAAAAACACAACCTCCACACTACCCAGGATGAAAAACCACACCAACAATATCCTGATCAAGTAATCGCCTTAATTGAAGAGGTGGTCGAAATACCCAACTAGTAGGACAAGACCCACTCAACGAAGCATTTGCAACCCAGTCAGCAACTGAATTAGCTTCCCTAGGAATCCAAACACAAGCATGGTTCCTAATAAATTTCCTTGATTCTCGCATATGCTCAATGATCACTTCACATCTCCAATCAACATGATCTTGGGTGTTGTTAACCCAGGTGACCACCGTTTGATTATCCACCTCAAATTCGACATTATGGAGCTCATTGCGAACCGCATACCTTACTGCCTCCAACATCGCCATGCATTCAGCCATGATAACTGATTGGGCTTCTACTGTTTTAGTCACTCTATCAAGCAGCCACCCGTTGGAATCCCGAACAACAATTGCCACCGCCGCTTTTCCTTGCTGCTGGCAAAAACCACAATTAGAATTAATTTTAATTCCATCAATTCTAGGTGGACACCACTGCTTTTTCTGGTTATGAATAGATCCAGCTTGCTGTGATATTTCTCCTTCCCCTATAAACCATCCTTTAACTTCCCAATACTCCTTGTTTAGCTTTACCGCCATCTGAAACGCATGAACACGATTAGTTGGCATATTCTCAAACAAAAAAACATTTCTGCCTTTCCAAATTTGCCACAAAATCCCTACGATTAGCGCCTTTTGCCAGTTGGAAATATTCGCATCACACATACAGTTATATAGCCAATTGAAAGGCTCAAAATCAGCAATATTATCCTAATTCAATGATAGAGGACTCCCAAACCAAGTAACTTTAGCCCAGTCACACCCAAAAAATAAATGCTTAACATCCTCAACCCCAGAATTACAAATGAGACACACATTGGTAACCCAACACTTCCTCCTATACAAATTATTAAGGGTTGGAAGACCATTCACCAGCACTCTCCAAAAGAAGTTTTTTAATTTATGAGGCACATGTAGATTCCAAACCTGTTTCCAAAGAGCTCGGTGAGGCCTGTTGGATGAGGAAGGGATACTGGTATCTCTATTTAACACATCCACTTTGCCTATGTCATATCCATCCCTTACCTCATAAGTACTTCTCTTACCCCCAATCCAAAGCCATATATCCTTTCTCCCTTCAGGCACCACCATCACCTTTGATATAGCCTCTCTTTCCCTCTCCGTAATCTACCCATCCAGCAGAGACAAATCCCATCCCCAACTGGTTTTAATTTCAGCCAATCTGAAATCCTTCATTCCCTCAATCGGGCACTCTGACAATAACTTCCTTCCAGGTAAGCCCTCAATCCACGGATCCCCCCACACCCTTATATCATTACCATCTCCAATCCTTACAAAAATCTTCCCCTCAAGCACCTTCCTTCCTTCCACAATACTGAAAATATTTGGGAAAATATTTGGCCTTTAGCAACTTAACCCACAACTTATTCGGATGTTGTAGAATCCTCTAACCTAATTTTGCCAATAGTGCTTGATTGAAAGCCTCAAAGTCCTTGAAACCCATTCCCCCATCCTCTTTACTTCTCTTCATCATATCTTTTGAAACCCAATGAATCTTCCTCTTTTCACTACTACCCTTCCACCAAAACTGCGTGACTAATTTATCCAGGCCATCCAGAACAGTCTTTGGAAACCTAAAACAGGACATAGGAAAAACTGGAATAGCACTAATAATAGACTTCACTAACACCTCTCTTCCTACTTCAGAAATAATATTATTATGCCACCCTTGGACCTTCTTCTCAGCCTTGTCAATAACAAAATTCAAATTAAAGCACGGGTCTTTGGCCTCTCCCAAATAATAGGTAACCCCAAATATCTCCCTGGAATATTAGTCGCATAGATCTGGAAAATCTATCCCACCTCCTCCCTTAATAAATTTGGACAATTGTTTGACAAAAAGAGACAAGACTTCCCTACATTTATAACCTGCCCAGAAGCCTTACAGTACGCATATAACATTCCTTTCATATTCCTACAATAATCAGATTTTACTTGCAGAAATAATACAGCATTATCCATGAACAAACTATAAGAGATGGGAGGACAACCCCTAGTTGCCACAATACCCTTAATCTTCCTAGCCCTTTCCCCTTTTTCAATTAAACAAGATAACACATTGGACACCAAAATAAATAAATAAGGGGAGATAGGATCCCCTTGCCTCAATCCCCTTTGAAGACACAATTTGGAAACTCTCTTTCCTGAAAGCATCACAGAAGATCTGATAGAGTTAATACACCATAACATTCTATCTACCCAACTCTGGAAAAATCCCATTTTAACCATTGTGGCACTTAAAAAATCCCTTTCCACCCTATCATATGCTTTGTTCATATCCAGCTTTATAGCAACCTCACAAGTACCCTGCCTTTTAGATTTCATATTATGAAATATCTCATGAACCACAATTATATTGTCTTGTATCAAACGGCCAGGGACAAACGCCCTTTGTCTTTCATCTATCAATTTATATAACACTCCCTTTAACCTATTCGCCAAGACTTTTGAAAAAAGTTTGTAAATGAAATTACACATGCTTATAGGACGGTAATCACTAACCAACTCAGGACAATCACACTTAGGAATAAGCACTATATCTGTGTCATTAATAGCATTGAGGGCACAACCAGCTACAAAAACATTCCTTATAAGATCACACACCTGGGGTCCAATTATCTCCCACGACCTCTGATAGAAGACTCGTGTATAGCCGTCTGGTCCTGGGGCCTTAGATCCCTCAAGCTGAAAAGCTGCTTGTCGCACCTCCTCATTTGTAACTGGTTCCATTAAATTCGCATTATCTTGCGCAGTCACCATTGTAGGAACACATTCCAAAACCACAACGAAGTCTCTAACCCCAACTGAGGTGAAAAGAGCTGCAAAAGACTCCCCAAAGCAATTCCCAATCTATTCTTCATCCTCCAACCATCTTCTCTCTCCATCCCTTAATATGGTAATCTTATTCCTACTTTTTCTCTTCACCGTAGATAGATGAAAAAATCTGGTATTCTGATCACCCCCTTTCAGCCACTTCACTCTAGATTTCTGAGTCCAATACAACTCCTCCTTTTCCCATAACTAGCTTATTTCCCTTTTAATACCAACAACCTTTTGATCAACCTCCCTACTCCATTCCTTCCCCATTCACATTTGACCCTCTTCAACCAGCTTCAAAATAGTCTTATGGCAATTTTAAAACTCCTTCTTACTCCATTCCTTCCCCATTCACATTTGACCCTCTTCAACCAGCTTCAAAATAGTCTTATGGCAATTTTAAAACTCCTTCTTACTCCACTTGATCAAAATATTTCTTAGATGATCCAGCTTCCTCACTACATCTTGCAACCCATTTCCGCCTCCCTCTCCATCCCAACTTTGTCTCACCAAATCCATAATCCCATCATGTAACAACCATCTCTCATCAAACTTAAATTGATACAGTGTCCTCTCCTCCTTAAACTCATAATTCACCATAATAGGACAGTGATCTGACCCAATTGGCTCAAGAACATTCCCTAAACCATTCAGAAACATAGTCCTCCACTTCATATTGACCATCGCCCTGTCCATCCTTTCTCTAATGCACTACCCAGGCTCCCTATTGTTCATCCAAGTGTACATACAGCCCTTAAACTCCAGCTCTACCATGCCCCCAAGCTATAAAACTCTGAAACCTCTCAAAATCACGAACAGAGCACTCCCTCCCACCTTCTTTATCCACCTCATACAAAAGCTCATTAAAATCCCCCAAAACCATCCAGGGTTCATCCAAACCTAGGTTAAGATACTTGACCTCTTCCCACCATCTTATCTTTTTCGCCACACCCTGAGGACCATAGACAAAAGTAATTTCTCCCCAATGTCTCTGCTGGAAAATAACATCCTCAACGTGAATTATATGCTTACTAATGATTCGAATTTTCAAATCCACTTCCTCCTTCCACCATAAAGCCAAGCCCCCTGACCTACCAATGACATCAAAAAACACCCCTTTATCATACTTCAATTTCCTCCTTAGTCTTTCCACCTTGTCTCCCTTCATCTTGGTCTCCGACAAGAACACTATAGATGGCCTAAATCTCCTACACTGGAACTTCAAATTTCGAATTGTCAAGGTAGTTCCAAGACCTTGACAGTTCCAAGCCAAACAAATCATGTCTCCTTGGTGGCTGGATTAGGGCAGCCACCATTCCTTTAAGTCTCATTCTTGTTTTCCCCACTCCTCACCCCCTCCGTCCCTTGTAACATCCATTTTTTTAAAAAAAAAAATCAGCATTAGAAAATATTATTTTATGAGAATTGAAATTTATTATCTTGTATTTAAGTAATATGGTTTTGCTTAAATATGATTTTTGAGAATAAAATAAATTATAATATATATAAAATAGTTAAATGGTAAAAAAAAGTGGGGTCCTTTTTGTAATATTAGTTTCTTTTGGGTCCATTGTGGTAATTTCAGTGAAATTGTTTTTAAAACAGTAAGAGCGTCAGACTTCACTCTGCGTTTTCATTCTCTCCGTCTTCGTCTGCCATTGTTACGCACAGTGGAAGCTTTGAGGCTTATTTTGGTAAGCAAAACTACCTCTAATCACTAAACTTCCTTCATGAAAGTTGTTCTATGAATTTTTCTCTTTCATATGGTAGTAATTTTGTTCTGATTAGACGAAATTTTTAGAGTTAGGGTTTTGAGAAGTTTTGAGTTTTGACAATATAAAAGTATATAAATGGAGAGGGATGTTAGTGGGAAATTTTAATCGGTTTGGGTTTTTAATTTGGTCGTTTTATTATTTTATAATATTTTTTTGAATCAAACCTAATATTGTATTTACTAGATTACTTGCCCAATGATAATGATATTAAACAATTTATTTTGGGTTTTAGGAGTGTTATTGGTGATTTAATCAGTTTAGTTTGGTTATTGATTGATTTGTGAATTTTAAATAATTTTTTTGATAATCTTTTTATTTTTGGGCATATAGGATATTTGTACCAATTGAATTTGGGTTTTATAATTTATATTGGCTCTTTAGAGCCTATAATAATTTTTGGATGGATGAGATTTGAAGTTGATGATGAAATATGAATATTAGGAATTTTTGGTGAAACTTTAAGCATTGAAATTTGACATTTTTGGATACATTGAGGAAATATATATATATATATATATTTAGTGATTCTATTGGATGGGACATAATTTATGAAAGAAAGAAATTGGAATTTTAATAAGTGTTTGAGGATATTTGATTTATGTGATATTTAAGGATTTAAAGATAGCGATTTTTGGGGATTTTTGGTATGTTGGTTATAATTTTAAGAAGTGTAATAGAATCATTAAATGATAGAAAGGTTTAGATAAAGAATTTGAATTACGATTGTAGATGAACTATTGTTGAAGAACTTGAAGTTTGGAAAGAGAATGAATTTTATTCAAATTTATATATATTACTTGTTTTATTAGTATTATATTAATGTGGGATTTAATTAAATGTGTAGATTAATTGTGTTTTGGTGACTTGAGCTTTTGGCTTGGACTATTGTGGTATTGCCTATTTGCTGTAGCGTGAGGTAACCACATTTAATTTATTTTATAAGCTTGTCATGGGTTGTAAGATGTTTTCGAAAATATCTTGCGAATGGTAAGTGTTATGTTGATTTAAAATTTACTTATATTGTTTGATTTGTGAAATTAATATGAAGTTACCTTTGGAAACTAAGTTTTATATGTTTATGAATCATTGGTGAAGCGGATAATACTTTGGTATTATGATTTATATTAATGACTCTTTATATCATGTGTGATTACATTATAATTGAAAACATGATGAAAAATAAAAATATATGTATGTGTATGCATGTGTGTTGTGAAAGGATGATGATTGTATTGTCGGGGCTTGGATTTTGATGATGGGAAGATGATATACTTGGTAAATTATGAAGTCAATGGCAATAGTCTCCACTATTGATCATAGTGGTTGACAATATACTAGACCTTCCAAGTCTTGGACCCAGTTGCAGGCGGCTTTGAGAATGGTCAACTCTCATGAGTCTTGGACCCATTTGTAGGCGGCTAGGAGGGGGCTCATTAACCTCATATTGATGGTTGACTCTTGCCAAGTCTGCTATTGTTATAGGTTAGAGTCCATATCAGGTGATACAAGGAGGAGTTTGGTGGTGGGGATTGTAACACACCTTAAATTACCTCTTTAGCTTCATTTAATAACATTATGGAACAATTCTTGGGCCTTGAATAGCTTTAAGAGTCAAAAGAAATCAAATCTGAAAATTTGATTTTTAAAAGTTATTATTCATTGAATTTTGGCCCAACTTCGAAAATTCATAACTAATTCTAGAAGAATCGAAATGGAGTGGTTCCAATTTATATTTGAAGCTTATAAGTTCCTATATAGGGAAAAAAATACTCATTGGGTCATTAACTTTCACAATTGATACAGTTTATTGCGCAAATATTCACTGTTCATTTGGTAATTTTTCTATTTTCCCAGGTTTTTCCATGATTTTCTTCAAACTTTGGAACATAATAACTTTTCGTACAAAACTCCAAATCCAGTGTTCTTTGGCTCATTTTAAAGCTTGCAATGTGAACTATTTTTAATTCAACTCATTTGGAGTTCATTTACTCTGTTTCACGTCATGCCAAATTACAGGGTTTGACCAACTTTACTACCCTTCTATACATCCTTATCATTTCCATTTTTCTTCCTTTAGATAAGCTTGTTTGCTTTCTTCTTTTTCTCATAATTAAACATGCATTAGCCTATAATTAGATCATACTTTCACCTCTTTTGGGCTACCACATATGTAGATGTTTAAAATTACATAACTACATCAATTCTCAACACAAAGTTCCCACCATGTCACACAAAATTCCACAAGCAAGAACATTAAGCTAAGCTATCTTCAATCACCATAAACCTTGCTCTTACCCTTGCTTGTGCTTGTACCTAAAATGATTAGTGGGGGAGGGTGAGATTTCAAGGAAATCCCATTAGCAAACACTCTAATAATACATCTACGTGCATGATTAATAATGAGATCAAGTATGCCATGTAACAAGAACAATCAATCAACTTTCCAAGTCAAGACAATCATTGCATAGCAACCATCATGCTTTCACACAAGTAAGGTTTCATAATTTAAATGGCTACAACCACACAACAAATATGGCAACTAATACATATATAAATCAAAGCAAAGTAGATGCCAAAGTTAGGAGTGTTGCTACCTTGTTCTTTTAATTCCCCTTTGAACTTGAAGCTTTCTTGTTATTTTCCAATGATTTCTTTGGTATTTAAACTTCCTAAGCATTAAACAAGAACATAATCATCAAGCTCAAGTCATCAACTTTGCAAGAAAACAATAAAAACACACTAAAATCCTCTCTTGCACTTTTAAGACCCTTAACACTTTGTAACTTGTTCTTATGATTTCAAATGCTTCCCAAATCCTTTTCTCACTTATACCCTACACAAAATCTCATTTTAAAGCCATTGGAAGCATTAAAATCATCAAAATCCAGCTCTTTCCCCACGTTCCAGATCTGACTGAAAAACATAACACAAGCAAACACCTATGATTTTCAAACTTTCTTCACATATAATGACATATTTTTTATCCCAAAACACTTATCATACATTATTTAGCTCAAAAACAACTCTTCCTCATCAAATATAAAAATGGACAGATTCTCCCCTTAGGGTTTGAGATTCCAAAAATTAATACAAACATCAAACCCAAGCAATATATACATCAATCTTCTCCTTATCATGCAAGGAGTGTTTTGCTATCATTTATTTTCTCTAAATCCCTCTCTTTCTCATTTTTACCATCAAGAACCCTAACTTTGATTCTTGAAAAAGAGAGGTTTAATCAAGAAATTAATCTGATAGAAGTGTAGAGGAGGGTGCAAGGATCAAGAATATGTATAGGAGTAAGTGGTAAAGCTTCTTACCTTGTGAGTTCTTGAATATTTTCTTCTCTTGAAGCTCCCTTCAATGGTGTCACTCTCCCTCTCCTTTCTTTTCTGTTTTTGGCATGAAAATGGCTGAAGAAGATGAGGAAAAATCTGACTTAACTTATCCCTTCATAAACACTTGGAAGGCTAGGATTTATCCTTGCAAAATATCTTGATCTAACGGCTATTATTCCACCACCACATTACACACTTGCTAGCTTCTCATTTGTTGTCATAAAATGGCATTTAATGCTTGTCCTTGAGGATAAGAATCTGGGTGGAGACTTTGTTACTCCAACCAAATCGATCGTCATTCGGTTACTTCATCCGATTACAACTTCTACCGGTAAACGTAACTTTAACCCGGTAAATTTTTCTCTACTTTTATGGAGATATTTTATTCCTCTTTCAATCTCTATAATTCTCTTACTCATATGGTGAAATGTTTATCCAAAAATATCCCTGAAATTCGTCCAAAATTAGCAGGGTAATTTTATCCTGTCGAAAATCCCCGTAAAACATATTTTTGACGGGCAATTAACTTTTAGGGCATTAAAATTTCTATAATTTTCACGGATACTCTAGCCCTTTTCCTTTAATCAAATTGCCCTCTGGATTGTCAAAAATTAATTTTTGAATAAAATTATATTTTCAAGGTTTTCGGGCCTTTTTCCTTAAAATCGGGAAATTCACCTCAATCGTATATTAGGCAATAATTTTATTAATTACTATAAAATTCACTTTATTTTCCTATGCCCTGAACTCAACTGATTGAGGTTTCCTGGCACCTCAAATAATTATTTTCGGCCGATTTACCTTCAAAATTCTCTAAAAAGATATCTAGGCCTCATTTTGACAATATGTCAAATCTCAGTTAATCAGTGAGTTCTGTTCTATCTTTTAGGCATCTGTGAATTTTTCTGATATTTTGGTCAACAGTTGACTTTTTGACTTTGTCAAATGACCAAAATGCCCTTACACTTTTCTTAATGACCAAAATGCCCTTACACGGTCTAACTTTTCGTAATTCCCATTTTGCCCTTGACTATTTCGCCCTTGAGCTTTTCGTTTAATGACATCTGGGTCCTTCCCAGAAGGTCACCCATCCTTACACTACTCCAGGGTGAGCACGCTTAACTGCGGAGTTCTCGTAAAATTACTCCCGCTGAACCAGGTCTGACTTTGGATTATCTAGCCCATCATCATCAACTTTTTTCGCGCTTTCTATCTGTGGGCTCTAACTTGACTTTTGACTAATGGTTTGACCCTTTTTATCCAATGACCATATTGCCTTTAGTCTTTATACTTAATGACATTTATATCCATAGCTTACATTCTTAATAATTTCAAAGCCTTAGGACCAACTTACCCGTAGTCTTTTTAGTCCACTGGCTTCCTCTCTTCCTGTACTTTATTTCTATAAGCCTTTTCTATCTCATAAATATCGGTTTGACCTCTATTTCACTTTACAGAAAAGGGTGGATATTACATGGTGTACTGTGTTAGTATATATTTGGTTACTAATTTATTCAATTTAAACTTCGTTATGCTACCAACTTTTCTGTCTAGAGTATATTATTATATTTAGTATGTATTTGATGCTCAAATGCTCTTTTGGTTTATAAATATAACCAATATACTTTTAAATGAACTTATCCTTACTTCACCTCTTATAACCCTCCTTGAATATTTGATAAATTATCCGTTGGTTGCTAGGACTTTATGTCTCATCCCGTGGTTTCAACATTTTCAGGAGAGGGCCCCAGTACTAGTAGACGGGAAGGAAAAGAGCCGGATGCATAGTATTATGTTAGCCTTTTGTAGGGCCTCCTCTTTTTGAGACATTTATGTGGAAGATGTGTATATTGCCATATGTTTAGGCTGTGCAAATTCTTCATATCATTTCACTCATTTTGGATGTTGTTGCATCACTGCTAATCCGCTGATGTTAGTCTATGAATTAGGCATATGCCACCCCGATAAAGGGTATTTTGATAGCAATTGTTTTCTACTGGTTCTATTTGTGGATAATACAGTTGATGTTTGAATGGCATCAGCAATCTCCGAGTTGAGATGGCAGATTATTAAATTTATTTTTATTTTTTTCAATTGATTTAGATGGATATTTTATGAGGTTTATAGATGAGGGTGTTTCATCCCTCCCCTAGATAGTACCACTTCTTGTGCCCCTTCAATCGTTTCTTGTTCCAGTATTTCTTTAACCACCGGAGCCCTATGCACTTTCTTTTTCCCCTTCCCACCCACATACCTGTCATTGAACCCATCTCCCAAGCAAATTGGGCGATTCCTTCAAACCGAAAAGCACTGATCAGCTTGGCTTTTACTTTTTCATCTACTCTATCACCTCTTCGTTCGGCCCTATCTTGATTGTCGCAATTCTATCATCAAGAATTAATCTTCATCTTTTTGCTACCTGCGATAGGTCCTGGTCATCTGCATTTCTTTTCAGATTTATCCCATTAAAGCAGTCCCCCAACACCCCAACAAGATTTCAAAACGCAACCTGGTCCCCCAAAGAAGACACCACTCGAGGCCCAAAAGAACTGACTTCTGCTATCTCTTTTCCCTTGACATTGGGCCCCTGCCTTGTTTCCCCCACTGGCCCACACCAACCCTTCCCTAAACCTCCCATGTCTCCCCTTACGGCCATTTCCTCCCTTTTGGCATTCCATTGGGCCCTCTCCCCTTGGCCCAACCTACTTCCTCCTTTATCCTCTCTTCTTTTTAGCCCCCTCCTGCTTCATTTTCGTTAATACTCGGCTTCCTTCTATTACAAAAGAAGCCTCGTTAATTGCACTAGACAAATCGTACTCCCTTCCCTCCCTCCTGTCCCTCTGAGCTCTCTTGGAACTTTGACCCTTCTCCATCACCTCGCCTCCACTGCACAACTTCCCATGCACCCCATTAATGCTCCCTTCCCCCCATCCAC
>JANTPZ010090028.1:0-41403 GCA_025593235.1 Vachellia pachyceras
TTTTAAACGGATGAGATTTGAAGTTTGTGATAAAATATGTATATTAGGAATTTTTGGTGAAACTTTAAGTGTTAGATTTGGTATATTTGGATACATTGTGAAATATAGATATTTTTAGTGATTATATTGGATGAGACATGATTTATGAAAGAAGGAAATTGGAATTTTAGTAAGTGTTTGAGAATGTTTGATTTATGTGATATTTAAGGATTTAAAGATAACAATTTTTGAGGACTTTTGGTATATTGGTTATAATTTTAAGGAGTGTAATAGAATTATTGAATGATAGAAAGGAAATTAGCATAAAGAATTTGAATTATGATTGTAGGTGGGCAATTGTTGGAGAACTTGAAGTTTGGAATGAAAATTAGTTTTATTTAAATTTATATATATACTTGTTTTATTAACATTATATTAATGTGTGATTTAATCAATTATGTAGATTAATTGTGTTTTTGGTGACTTGAGCTTTGGGTTTGGACTATTGTGGTATTGCATATTTACTTTAGCGTGAGGTAACAACATTTAATTTATTTTATAACCTTGTTATAAGTTGTAAGATGTTTTGGAAAACATCTTTTGAACCGTAAGTGTTGTCTTGGTTTAAAATTTACTTATGGTGATTACATTGTGAAATTAACACAAAGTTACCTTTGGAAACTAGGCTCTATATATTTATGAATCATTGGTGAAACGGATAATATTTTAATATTATGGTTTATATTAATGACTCTTTGTATCATGAGATATTACATTGTAATTGAAAACGTGATTGAAAATGAGGATATATGCGTTATATAAGGATGGTGATTGTATTGTTGGGGCTTGTGTTATGATGAAGTTTGGGGAGATGATATATTTGTTACATCGTAAAGTTCATGGCAATAGTCTCCACTACTGATCATAGTAGTTGACATTATATTAGACCTACCAAGTCTTGAACCCAGTTGTGGGCGGCTTTGGGAATGGTCAACTTTCATGAGTCTTGGACCCAATTGTGGGTGACCATAGAGAGGATGACATCTCCTAGTCTTGGACCTAGTTATGGACGGCTAGGAGGGGGCTCATAACCTTATATCTGTGGTTGACTCTGGCCAAGTCTTTTATCGTTATAAGTTAGAGTCCACGTCAGGTGATACAAGTAGGAGTTTGGTTGAGGGAATTATGTATAGACTATGTTGTACTGTATTGATATACAATTGTTACTAATTTATTTAATTCGAACTTTGTCTTTATTTAGAGTATATTATTATGTTTGGTATCTATATGATGATCTAGTACCCCTTTGGTTTAGAAATGTTATCAATAAAATGTTAAAACTTATCCTTGCTTCACTTCTTATAACCCTCCTTGAATATTTGAGAAATTATCTATTGGTTACTGGAACTTTATGTTTCATCCCGTGGTTTCAACATTTTTAGGAGAGGCCCCAGTACTGTAGACAGGAAGGAAAAGAGACGGAGGCATAGTATTGTGTCAGCCTTTTGTAGGGCCTCCTCTTTTTTGAGATACTTATGTGGACGATGTATATATTGCCATATGTTTGCTTTGCATACTCTTCATATCATTTTACTCATTTTGGATGTTTTTGTATCACTGCTAACTGCTGATGTTTAGACTATGAAGTAGGCATATGCAACCTTGGTAAGGATACTATGATAGCAATTATTTTCTACATAGGAGACTCTATTTTGGATAATATAGTTGATGTTTGAATGGCATTAAGTCATCTCTGGGTTGAGATGGCGGTTTATTAAATTTATTTTTCTTAATTGATTTAGATGGATTCTATTACGAGATTTATGGATGAGATTGTTTCAGATTTTATTATAAATTTGTCTCATGTATAATCACGTCACAATACCCTTTGACCTGAAATCATCATAGATTTCTACATGAGAGGCACTGAGTTCTGACTTAGTCAAAAGTCACCTTTGACCGGGTGATGATAAAGGCTATAATCGGGTTGGTAGTTATGGTAGCGTTTAAAACCGTTACTAATTTCAACGGTCATCATATTTGTAGTGGTTTGGGTGGTGGTTTAAAACCGCTACTAATGTTTGACTGTTGGAAAGTTTCAATTTAGGCCTTCTCCCTCACATCATATTTGACATTCTCATTTCTTTCTTTAATCATACTTTAGTTTAAGTGTTCTCCCATCCATCACCTAGCAAATTCTCATTTCTTTCTCTGATCATAATTATTATTGTCTGTGTTATTAAAATCTTTGAAGTGCTTCCAATAGATATATCATGGATCAGGTTCCCTCATATGTCCCTAGATATTTGGCCGAATTGAACAATTTCTTGGATTTTGCTGACAGACTTGGCAAGATTAACAGTAAGATTTCTTACCCTTGTCTTAAATGTAATTTTAGAAAGTGGCATGTTAAAGATACTGTTAAGTCATTCTCTCAAAGTTATAAATACTGGGTACATCATAGAGAAACTGATGATGTTTTAAGAGAATATAATCCTGCAATCTCACAAATAAGATTACAAGAATACCATGGTGATCCCATCAATGTCGCACTTTGTGATTCTTTTAGGGTTTATGATTATGTAATCCCCAGATAAAGTGCAAGGTTTAAAATCTCAGTATATGAGGAACGATGAAGCTCGTAGTTTTTTTTCTGAACTTATGGCTCACTGATAAAGCTCTAGTCACGGGTGTGTAAAGTACTCAAAATTATCTCTTTTAATTAAATTGTACCACATTAAGTGTTTATGTGGTATTTCTGATAAGGGAATGTTGATGATATTATAATTATTAATCGACGCATTCCTTGAGGTAGCAATCCCTACTTATTTTTATGGTAAAAAGAATATTATCAACAAAATGGATTTAAATTATTAAAAAAATCATGCATGCCCAAATGATTGCATGCTTTATTAGGAAGAAGATAGGAATAGAGAAATTTGCCAGCAATGTAACACTTGAAGATACAAGCCATAAGGGAAGGGAAAAAGGAAAAAAGAAGAAACCTATGAAGATTTTTGAAGCCGTGATTAAAGATTGTATTTATCATCTAAAATGGTAGAGCACATGAGATAGAACGTTGTTGAAACAAATTCATATGGTAAGTTAAGATATATACGTGATTCTAAGGCCTGGAAAGGGTTTGACAAAGAATTTCCAGATTTTGTGGTTGATTGAACCTTATTTATACCATTTTCGTTCTTGGATTTCCAGGGTTTTTGACTCAATTTTAATCCTTCATAACCCTTTTTGTGCCTAATTTGAGATTTAGAGTTGTTGAATTGGATTAGTGAAATTTTGGGTGCATCTGCCATGAATAATGATACAATTGTGCTTAAATTCTATTATGAGCAAATGATACTTCAAATATTTGCTATTTCATTTCAGGAATTCTGAACAAGAACATGAGGAGACGGCTCAGGAGAAGTTCGTCGCAGAGCAATTCAAAGTTCATCGCGGCTAAAGTTCAAAACAGACAAGCACGAACTCTCAGGAGATGTTCACCGCAACGGAACCTCATGTTCGTCGTGGTGAATATCGCGCAATTGCAACTAACCAGGCTCCAAAAGGAAAATAAACCCAACCCACCTTCTTGGATCTAACCCTGGACAATTATTATGACCTAAATAGGGTAAGTATCGAAGAAAAAAGGAGGAGAAGGCAGAGAACCATTCCATTCCCATTTTTCTCTTTCTCACTACTCATCAAAACCCTACTACCATTCCATTTCATCCCCAATCCATAACGATGTTTCAATCTTCGATGCGGACTCCAATTTCACACCATATGAGTAGCTGAGCATTCCCTTTCTTCTTTTTGGAGATGAAGAGAGCCTGAGTTTGAAGTGCCGAAAGGGGAGTATTGGTTTTCAATCTATATTTATGTTATAGATTACTTTGTTTCTGAGTTATAACTTGTAATTTGTACGTAGATACTTGGTCTCGGTCAAGCCAAACTTGGATTAATTGTGTATTGAGATTGTTTGGTGATTGGCATGGTATCTACCTATTCAATGAAATCTTTGTTGTTCTCTTCTATCTTCCTAGTTGTGCTTGATTTTAGAGGCAATGATGTGTTGAGTTGAATTTGTCACTTTGCGATTTCGGTACACACATTAAGTATTTTTAAAGGGTTTCATGTAATGGAATTCATTACATGGAATTTCTAACCCAGCGAGTTGTTGGGGTTTTAATTACGAAACTTAGTGTGAAAATTGATACTTTCTCTAATCTTTTGCGAACTATGACGGTTTGATTCATTTTCAAGAGGAACTTTATTATCCATACTTTACACTTCAATTCTATTTTCACTGCTTTCTCTAAATCAAAAATACCAAAAAGAAGTTTTGTTCTATTTTGTAATTAGCTCTAGGTATATAGCAATTTTGAATAAAAGAAAACTGATTTAATTTGCAAAGCGAACCTCATCGCAAGCTAGTAAATAGTGGTACACAAATAGCTCCGGAGAGAACGACCCTAGGGTTGTATCCTATGCAATCCTTGGAAATCACAAATATTTTGATCCATTTTCAAGGGCTAGACAACGACAAGATTTTATATTCTGTGGCTTAGGTCAGATCAGTGGTGGATCCCACAAACATACGTCTTGCTCTAGTGACTAATGGATTCAATCCATTTGGAAACCTTAGCACCAGTTATAGTATTTGGCCAGTGGTATTACTTCCTTAATACATGACTCCATGGATGTATAATGAAGCAAAACTCATTCATTTTGTCTATGATCATCCCAGGAAAGAAAGCGCAGATAAATGATATTGATGTCTACCTGTAACCTTTGATAAACAAATTGATCGAATTATGGACTGATGGTATTGAGACATATAATGCATATGATAAGACATTGTTCAAATTGACTACGACTTTGATGAGGATGATAGTTAACTTCCCGAGCCTTGGAATGTTATTTGGGTGGAACGTGCACATTGGACTGACTTGTCCCGTGTGTAACTTTGATGCAAAGTTACTGTGCCTTCCATACAATCGAAAGTGGTGCTTCATGGATCATTTTTTTTCCTTGATGGGAAGTACAAATTTAGATTGCAGAGAAATCATTCCAATCGCAAACAAGAAAGAAGGGGATTCCCATCAAGAAAGAAGCATAAATTAAGTGGTCTCGATATTCTTAGTCAGCTTGACGATTTCAAATGCGTCATACACATCTCATTAACAAACTATCAGCCCTTGGTAAAACATATGATCAACGCTCTCAAGTAAGAAAAATATTGAATGTTTTATCCATCAAATGGGAAGCCGAGGTCACAGCTATTGAAGAATCCTGTGGTGAGTCAATGACTTCAGTAATAGCTCTTTTTGGAAGTCTTGCAGAATATGAGAGCAAGCAAAAATTCAAAAAGGAGCTGTCCAATATTGAAGAAAAGAAAAAGAAGGGACTGGCTCTCAAAACTGTGAAAGAAAAGGAGAAAGAGTCAGAAGCTGAAGAAGAAGAAGAAGAAGGTGATGTAGAAGATGAATAACTTGCAATGGTAGTTAGAAAGTTCAGAAGAATGTATCACAAGGATAAACGTTTCAAAAGGCCATTCAAAGGAGGAACGAGTAAAGTCATTTGTTATGAATACAATAAAGCTGGTCATGTTCGAGCTGATTGTCCACAACTTATCAATCGGAACAAAGAAAAGGAGAAGGAGAGAAAGAAATTCAAATCCTTCAAAAAGAAGAAAGCATATGTGTCAGGAATTTAAGGTGACAGCTCAGATGAAGACGAAAGTGAAGCTGAGGAGGAAGCTAACCTCTGCCTTGTTGCTCAGAAAGAAGAGTCAGAAGTAGAAGAGGTAATTCTTGAACCTACTTATGAAGAATTACATTCCGAGTATGATGAAATGCATATCGAATTACTCAAGTTTGCAAAAGAATTGTCTTTTCCAAGAAAAAGAGTTAAAGAACTTGAGAAATCTGTTGAAACACCTATTGCCATCAAAGTTTGCTGAACCTGTGATATTTTAAAGAATGAAAATGAACGATTATCCAAGGCTCTTGAAAAATTCACTTGAGGAAGTGAAATGCTACAAATCATTTTGAAAAATCATATAGTTATAAATAATAGAAGTGGTATAGGATATAATCCTCAAAATGTCAAAAAGGGAAAGAAAAAGAATGGAAACAAGAGTTACTTGAAGTATTTTCAAAAGTTTGTGCATTCATCAGAACCATTCGCATTTTGTTGTTACTACAACAGAAAAGGACATTGAACTAGAAATTGTTATTTCAGGAAGAATAAAGCCTTAGGCACATATAAATGGGTACCTAAAGGAACTTATGTTCCAAAGGCACCAAACACTAACCCAAGAGGACCCAACAGAACTTGGGTACCTGAAACCACTAAATGATTTTCTTGCAGGTATGTCTTAGAGTATCCAAATCAAGCAAGTGGTACATTAATAGTGGATGCTCAAGACATATGACAGGGGACAAAAGCAAATTTGTCAACCTGAGAGCTAAAGATGGTGGAAAGGTGAGCTTTGGTGGAAATCAATCAGGGAGAATAGCTTGAATTAGTGAAGCAGCAAATGCTAATGGAGCACCTGTCAAAGGTGTATATCACGTGGAAGGACTTTGTCACAATCTTCTCAGTGTGAGTCAAAGTACTGATAAAGACAACTGGGTAATCTTTGATTATGAGGAATGCTTCATTATCAACAAAAAGGATCTATCTATTGACAAAGAAAAGTTGAACATTCAACTCAGAGCTCGTAGAGCTGGTAATTGTTATACTATTGATTTGGAAAAGACATTTTCAAATTCTTAGCCTCAAAGAATGAAACATTTGATTTATTCACTGTTTTTGCCAAAAAGGTCCAAAATGAGAAAGGTATGTCTATTGTTTCCATTAGAACATATCATGGAGGAGAATTTGAAAATGGAACTTTGCTGCATACTGTGAATATGAAGGTATTGATCACAACTTCTCAGCACCAAGGATCCCTCAGCAAAATGGAGTGGTGGAAAGGAAAAATAGAGTGCTAGCTGACATGGCACGTGCAATGACTACAGAAAAGCAAGCTTCTTAGGTGTTTTGGGCAGATGCTCTAATCACGGCTTGCTACATTTCAAACAGAGCATACATAAGACCATCACTAGGAAAGACACTGTATGAGTTATTTAAAGGAAGAAAGCCAAATTTGTCACATTTACATGTCTTTGGCAGCAAATGCTTCATCCACAATAATGGTAAGGATAACCTTGAATTTGCTAAGATGATGCAGGGAGAATTTGAAATGTCCATGATGGGAGAATTGAATTTCTTTCTTGGACTTCAAATTAAGCAAAGAAAGAATTGCTTTTTCATCAATCAAGCCAAATATCTCAAGGAGCTTCTGAAGAAGTTTGGAATGGATCAGTGCAAATGTACAGACACACCTATGAGTTCAACAGTCCTCCTTAATTCCAAATTTGGGAAAGACTATTGTAAAATTCCAAATTTTGTAACAGAAATAAAGGCCAAACTGATAAATTACGAAATGATTTGAGCCCCGTAGATAAGAAAAATAGAAAGGAAAATGCTTATAAATAAGAAAGGATGATCGATTAAGTTCATAGTCTTGAGAATTCTAAGTAAAAATGACTAAAGGGTAAAATGGTCATTTGGCCTATATAACAAGGGTAAAATGGTTATTTTGATTAAAAATGCCTAGGCCACAAAATGTCATCAAATAATAAAGACATTTTGGTAATTTGGTCAAAAGTCAACAAAAAAGTCAAAGTTGATGAAAAATGTCAAAGTCAACCAAGGGTAAGGTTGAAATTAAGAAAGAGTAGGAAAAGTGATGGCATTTTAGTAATTATGGAAAAAGTAGAAAAGGTAGCGGCATTTTGGTAATTATAAAGAAAATAAGACAAGTAATGGCATTTTCGTAATTAAGGGATTCTGACCGTCCAAACGACCGAGATGTAATTATCTGAGGTAGTAGGAATCCTCAAATGCCAGAGACCCAAACTCAGAAAAGTTTAGTTGGGTCCCAAAATAATTAATAAAATTATTACCCAGTATCCGGTGCGTGCAGTTTCAAAGTACGGGAACAACAGTGCCTGAAAGCCCCGAAAAAGGATTTTCTTAGAAAATTAATTATTGAAAATCTGGGAAGAATTTTGAGGAATGGAAAAGGGCTGGAGTATCATGCAAAAATATAGAATTTTTCCTTTCTCTTAAGTCAAATTGGCCGCCAGAAGCACATTTTATGGTGTTACATGCAAATCGAGGAATCCTAACTAGTTATAAGGAAAACCCGGAGATGCTCTGGGCTAGGACATAAGGCTACTAATGGCAAGTAGGCCTAGGAAATGACTCCATATGAGAGATAAAGTCTCCATAAAAGTAAAAAGATAATTACCTGAGTAAAGGTTACTTTACATAAATGCGTGCCACCGGATCAAGTAACTGGACAGTAATTGAGTCATTAATGAGGTGGTTGAGAGTAATGATGACACCTTTTTCACCCACCACATGAGCTTGACAAGTTGCACAATCTCAAGCATCCAAGAGAAAACTTAATCACTAAGTTTTAATCTCATCCCTTCATTTTTCAAGAGGACTTTACATAAAGCAATTTTTCCTCTCTCTTCCCCTCAAAAACCGTCCCCTCTTCTCTCTCTAAAGGTATGATTTTTCCTCTCCTCTCCCAAGCTCCCAAGACTCCATTTTTCCTCTCTTAAGGAAGAAGGAATAGCTTACAACAACAAGGTAATAGATTAAGCTCTCAAATATTCACCTTTTCTCAAGCTTGCAACCTCTTTCACCATTCTAATGATTTGATTTCTTGAATGAGTCTCTCTTTTGGAAGATGATGGCTAGGATTTCAAGAGTTAAAAATGGAAAAAAAAGAAGGGTTTAAAGGTGGTAAAAGGTTGCAAGTTGTTTCTTGAGTAATAAAAGTTATGTTGTTGGTTGTTGATGGTTGTTTTGACTTGTTGTAAAAATTATGGGAAGCTCCATATTATGGGGAGGTGCTGCCCAAATTTCGTTTAAACTAAGGGGAGATGTATTTGAGTTGATCAATGTTAAGAAAAGGGGTTTGGAAGCAAGAAAACACATGGTTACAAGAACAAAGTTTGAAAAACCCATTTTCCCTTTTTGTTGCTGTTTTTCGGCCAATCCCAGAAAAAATAGAAGGGCTGTGTTTTTGGGTGTTTTGATGGTTCCATTGGCTTTAGAATGATGTTTTGTGTAGGGTAAAGCTAAGAGATGGATTTTAAAAGTTTAAGGAATCATAAAAACCAAGCCTTGAACTTGTAGGATTCTTGAAAGACCTAAAGGGGGTTTTGTAAGTTTTTGCAAGTTTTGTTGCATCTTGATTATGGCATGTTTATATGGATGTTATGCCATGATTTTTAGGGTTTTAAGATCTCCAAGAGCACTTTTGAAGTTTGGCTAAAGGAAAGCAAAGTAAAGGTAGCAAAACTACTAATCTCCTTTTATGTTTATGACAATGAGTTGTGAATGTTACATGAACTTTTATGATGATTAAAGTGCATGATTTATGTATGAAATGTGACTTTTGTGCTATGGCCATATGCATATTAAAGTGAAGTTTGATGTGTCACATGTTTATATGTTCATACACATGCCCTAAAGTTATGTATCCACATTCACAATATCTTGATTATGTGGTTTTGCTATTGGGATTCCCAAATCTCATTCCCCACCAACTAACCATGTAGGTGGAAGCTCAAGCAAGGGTAAGGAAAAGGTTATTGATGAATGAAGATGTTGCTCTTGTTTGCATGATTTGTGTGTGAATATATGAGTTGCTAAACTCTCCATGAAGTTGTTGTGGTTGTAACCTTAAACCTCTACAAAAAGTATTATATGGATATGTGATGATGCATGCATGAAAATGGACTAAAACTAACAAAGAATGGTAAGGGAATAATTATGCATGTTAGAGGTGGGTTAATGAACCAAAAAGAGGTTTTTTTGGATTTTAGTAAAAATTGGTTTTCAAAGTTAAAGGGTTCCAAAGGCCCTGAAAAATGAATATGTCTCACGTGGCAAGGAAAAAAAGCAACAAGTTCCAAATGAGCTAAAAATTTCCAGTCAGAAACTACACATTCTAAGCTTTAAAATGATATAAATTTTACGAAATTTAAAAGTGTATATTAAGAGTCATGGTTTTTCAAAGTTAAGGGAAAAATCTGGAAAAACTGGAAGTAACAATTGGAACAGTACATGTTGTCGGAATAAACTGATTCAAATGGGCAAGAATTGGAACCAGTGATGCTACGTTTGGTAGGTTGGAATTAAGAATTTGGAATTGGAATTAGGTTGAGAATTGAAAAATGGGCCGTTTGTTATAATGGAACCCACTTCCATGGAATTCCCATTTCCAACAAAAGGTTGGAACTGAGTTCCATGCTCTAACCCATGGAATTGGTTTGAGTTCCATGGAAGTGGGTTTTATTTCCCATTATACCCTCCAATATTTTATCAATTTACTTTACCCTCCCTCCCTCTCATCTCCTTCTGACCTTGCGATAACTCTGATGCACTAGACAGTGATGCAGCGGCTTCCCTCTTTGGCGTCCACATCTTCGGCTCCGTTATCTTCTCCGTCAACTTCAAAAAATGGCAGATCCAACGTTCACGATTCTCCATCATCTTTGTGTTCTCCATTGCTTCTCGATTCTCCATCTCCATCGTCCTCGTGTTCTCCATGGTAGATCCAAGCATGAAGGAGGTCACGATTCTCCGTCTCCATCGAAGGCTCCATCTCCATCTCCGTCACCGAATTTGCTGCTTGTCGTGCTTGTCGGGATTTTTTGGGGAGAGGAGAATTTTTGTTAGAGGGGTATATTAGGCTTTTTCACATTATAAATATAAATATTAAATTAAAATAATACCCACTTTTTCCAGCATACCAAACATATTTTTAATCTCACTTCCACTTTCAGTTCCAGTTCCACTTTCAATTCCACTTCTACTTCCACTTCCAATTCCAAACGGGGCATGAGTATTTTTCCTCTATAGATCACTTAGTAAGCTAAATTTAGAAATTGGAACCACTCAGTTTCGATTTGTCCAGAATAAATTGTGATTTTTTAAAATTGGGTCAGAAATCTGGAAACAGGGCCAGTGAACAGTAACAATGTTTTTAAAGAAAAAGAAAAATTTTCAAGTTCACTAAAAAGGCCAATTTGAGTCATCCAAAGCCCAATAGTGGTTCTAAAGTGATCTAATCTGAGGAAATAGGGGGAACTAGGAGGTGTTACAATTATGATATTAAGAGATACAGAGGAATGATTGGATCTCTTCTCTATCTCACAGCAAGTAGACCTGATATTCAATTTAGTGTTGGGATGTGTATAGGTTACCAAGCTGCTCTCAAGGAATCTCATGCTGAAAATGTTAAAAGAATTCTCAAATTTCTAGCTGGTACCACTGATCTTGGATTATGGTATCCCAAAGGAAGAAATGAAGAATTAATTGCCTACTCAGACTCTGATCATGCTGGATACAAGACGGACAGAAAGAGTACCAGTGGTTTCTATTACCAAAAAAAAAAGAAAGAGTACCAGTAGACAATGTCAATTCCTTGAAGGATCAATGGTATCATGGTTCAGCAAAAAGCAGTCAACAGTGTCACTTTCTTCAACAGAAGCTGAATATATAGCTGCTGCAAGCTGTTATGCTCATGTATTGTGGATAAAACAACAACTTCAGGATTTGGGAATGATTTTCAAAGAAATTCCCATTTACTGTGACAACACAAACATAATCAATCTTACAAAAAACCCTGTGCATCACTCCGGGACCAAACACATTGACATTAGACAACACTTTATCAGGGATCATGTGTAGAGTAAGGACATCAAGGTTGAATTCATTCCAACACATCTTCAAGTGGCTGATATTTTCACAAAACCTTTAGCCAGAGAATAGTTTATGAACATCAGAAGGGAATTGGGGATGGCAAACCCAAATGAGTTGTAAGTTAATGTTAATTTGCATATTTTGATGATTGACTATACTAACTTAAACTTCGGGGTGTTTTAATAAAGTTTTGCAGGTGTTAAATTAAACACTTGAAGTCAAAACTTGAGTACTAAAGAAAAAGAAAGGAAGTGTTCAATAATTTTTGATGAACACTTGAGTTTTGGAAAGCATTACTCGATTGTTGATGGCAAAAACTGATGCATTACTCAAATTTTAGGTTCAAGTGAAGATTTATGAAGCAATACTTGAGTTTTGGAAAGCAATACTCGAGTACGACACCCTTAAAAGTGTCACTGGAAGTCAAATACCTGAGTGTTGGATGGAAGTAAAGGTAATACTCAAGTTTTCAATCTCAAAACTCGAGTTTGGTAAGTGTTTTAAATCTGAGAATCCTGATACTCGAGTATTGAAATATCAATACTCAAGTGTTAAAGATTTTGATGATTGAGGACCCCGATACTCCAGTATTCAATTGTAATACTCGAGTACTGGCATGTGCTAAGAAAAAGGGGACCCTGATACTTGAGTACTGGCAAGCGAAACTCAATACTCAAGTACTCAAAGTTAATACTCGAGTACTGGCTTGTCTGTTCATCTTCCTAAGTGCAATACTCGAGTACTGACAGAGCAATACTCAAATGTTACACTCAATACTCGAGTGCTGCATTACGACACTCGAGTACTTACATTATTTTCCCTCAACACTCGAGTACTGCAACTCAATACTCGAGTGTTGCCACATCTAATGTTTTTTATTCCTCTTTTCGCTGTCACTCAAACCCTAACCTCATGACTTTTTACTCGAGTCCTCTCCAGAATTTGAATCCGAACAGTTGTAACCTCTCTCAAACCATTACACACCCACTCAAAAACACCTAACCGTAAAAACCCCTCAATTTATTCCATTAAAGACTCATTCAATCATCAAATCCCTCATCCTTTCGTCAATTTCTTTCTCAGAACCCCTCTTCCCAAATCTTCCAAATTTGATCTTCAAAACACCATGGTTCATACTAAGAAAGTAAAAACCTCTACTCTTTCTCAATCACAGTCTGTATCTACCAAGAAAGTGAGAATCATTGAACCATCAGAGGAAGAGACCGTGGCTCCTTTGGTCCGTAAGCCTCGCTCAGAGCAACCTAAATCAATCATGAAGAAGGACAAAGGTAAGGCTCCTATTTCATCATCCTCAGTCCCTGAACAATCATTTACACAAGCCTCTGACTCAAACACAGAAAGCATATCTCCAGGGAAATTGATTTCAAGTATGAAGAGAAAGAGAAGAGCAAGAGTCAGTGGCCCTGGGGAATCATCCAAGAGAGCTTCTAAGAAGGTAACTCAACTAGAGCCTCCTGAAGGTTATGTTACTTCCACTTTATACATCATTGAGCATGATGAGTATGAATTGAAGTATAAAAACCGTGCTTTGTGTCCTGGTATCTACGTGAAATTTGAAGAAGTTAAGGCTTTAGGAATTGATGTGGTTGAATATTTGAAACACTATATACCATTGATAGAGATTAACAAGCCCTACTCTACCGAAATGGTCAGGATTTTCTACAACAACATGAAATCAAATTCTTTGAAGGGTGAAAAAGGAAATATTACTCATCACTTGACAATTACCAACATTAGAGGGGTAGACATAAACAGCACTGCAGATGATATAAATGATTATCTGGGCACTCATGAGTTTGATAAGAAATTGAAAGACCATTCAGAGAAAGAGATGTTTGAGTTACTGAGGCTTGGGAAAGATTATCCGAGAAACCTTTCTTTTGATCCCTCATCTATGCCTGTGCTGTAGAAGACAATTCACTACATCTACTCAAGATGTTTAGTGAATAAGAGCAAGAATTACACTCCTTGGCTCACGGGGACTACCACTTTCTGGCATCCATTATGGCTAAGGAGAAGAGAAACATTGGATAGTTTGTGTTCAATGAAATGTGGAAGTTTAGATTCTCTAACTCCAAAAGGATGATAATGCCTTACCCTTGCCTTATCTCTCATATACTTGATCTACAGCAAGTGTGGCACATTGTGGAGAAAGTGGAAGAACCTATCAAGTTTTCTGTGCAACATTTCCACAAGATGAACATTGATATTGTAAATGTTCAGCCTTTTTCTCCAAAAAAGAAGAGTAAGGCTACTTCTTCCAAATGCCGAGGATAGGATGAATCACAGTCATCTGCTCCACCTCAGAGTACTTCTACTCCATCTTTTGCCAATGCTGCCATTTAGAATTACTTGGAGACAGAGTTTAGGAGGATGGGTGAAGGATTCTTTGCAGCTTTTCAGGCTCAAACAAAGGAGTATCTCAAGAATTCTCTTCAGGCAGCAGGAGATTATTTCTCAGGGAGGACATTAGTTGTTGCTATAACATCTTTGTCCAAGGACTTTATCATGTTCAGGGATGCCTTTTTGGAGAAGTTTGATACATTGTAGAAGACAGTGAGTGGCTTGGACAACATGGTTGCCTCAATTGAGCAGTTTATCATAGAGTATTGGAAATCTACCTTTGCTCCTCCACCTCCTCCTCCTCCATCTCACTCTTCTGAGGATCCTCCTATAGATGCAATACTGGCTATGATTGACTTCTCATCGTCCATCCTGAATCCTGAGCCTGAGCCTATTCCTGCATCTCCTGTGTCCTCCATGGCTCCCTCTGCACCTTCCATTGATCCTGTTCCTCAGCCCACTTCTGTTCCTGAACCTTTATCTAATCTTATTCTCTCTCCTCCTCACTCACCCTCTGTTTGATTGATGCCAAAAAGGGGGAGAAAGAAAATCATATGCTTGATTTGTGTTTTGTATTTTGCATTATAACTTTGATATTTTTTGTTTTGTATTTTACATTAGGATGGATTATGATTTTGGAATATTATGATTCTGGAATGATGTTTATATTTTGATGGATTCATGTTTTATTGCTTCATAATTCATTTCTTTGTGTTTCATGGTTTATTTTAAAGTTTTTAAGGTTTAGCTCTCATAATTCCTAATCCTAATTTTGAAAGTTTTTGTCATCATCAAAAAGAGGGAGAATGTTGATGCCATATTTTGATGATAACAAAATGATTTCACGAGTTATGAAGCTTGAGATTATGTTGAGTAAGTGTTTATAATGAAACACTCGTGTTCTGTACTTCAGTAACCAAGTTTGTATGAAAGTATTGAGAATACTCGAGCATTATGTCTTAAAAATCGAGTATTGTAGCTTTTTAATGTGTTAAAAATCAATACTTTCAGACAACACTCGAGTTATTGTTGAAATTGTTAAGAATACTCGAGTATTGAGTGAAGGCACTCGAGTATTGTAAGTTAAAATGATTCTATGTTTCAATACTCTAAATGAACACTCGAGTATATGGTTGAAGTGTTGTTAATACTCGAGTGATGTTTTTGAAACACTCGAGTATTGGATCTCAAAATAGTTTATAACTGAATACTTTCATGTGAAACCCGAGTATTGGGATAAAGTGCTGCCAATACTCGAGTTCTTTTTTTTTCAATATTCGAGTATCGAGTTACTTTTTCAAACCTCAGTACTTCACTTGAAGCAGAACACTCGAGTTGTGATGGAAGTGTTGCCAACACTCGAGTGCTAGTTTACAACACTTGAGTATCGAGCTTTCTTTTCAACACATGAGGCAACACTTGAAGTAGAACACTCGAGTTTATAATAAAAGTGTTGTCAACACTGGAGTATTAATTTCTAATACTCGAGTATCAAGCTGCATTTTTCAAATAAACACAACACTTCCATTCTGAAATTCGAGGAATGGTACAAGAAGTGACAACAGTCGAGTTCTATGTTCTGAACACTTGAGTGTTAGGCTATTACAAAACATTTCACTTCAAAGCTTTTCCTAAACACTCGAGTAGCAGCTGAAAGTGTTTCCAATACTCGAGAACACAAATTATAACACTCAAGTACTTATGCTTAATTTCAAAACTTCTGTAATACTTCTTACAAACACTCGAGTAACTTCAAAAAGTGTCTTACAAACTTGAGTATTGAATCTAAAAATCGAGTTAAGTTTCAAAAATTTAAATTTTCACTTACTTTCGTTGCTTATCACTCGAGTATTGTTAAATGAAACTTGAGTGCTACTTTATCTGACATAGTACTGCTCTGACAGCTAAGCTTATACTTTTACAAAACATTCCTCTTTTGTGTCTAGAATTTTTAAATGTTACCTGCTCTAATAAATGCTTCTCAATTCTTTCATTAATAGGACGCCTGAGATGAAGGTGAGCATTTATGATTTACATCGTCGACAGTTGAGCATTCAAAAAGCATTAATTGCAGTCCAACCAATGGTAATTATTCTGAGTAATGGACACAATCTTCTCTATAATGGCTATTCAACTTAGAGTAACGGGTATTGAATGCAGTCACGACTATAAATGAAGAAGCATTGAAGATGGAAAGGATAACGACTGAAAGAGAATTCAATACGCCATTATTGTTTCAACTACCTTTTGTCATTATATTCATTATTATTAGTGAGCTTCAGTGATTTATTATCTACTCCCCAAGAGAGTTTATACCATTCAACTTCATTATAAATCTGTGAGATATTCAAGGTTGGGACCTTGAATTTGTTGGGTTGAGAATTTGTTAGAAAACAGAGAGCGTGAGACTCTGTTTTATTGCATATTGTAAGGGGGAGTGTGTTTTCCACTTTAAAGGCATTGTTGGCCTTGTTTATTGCTGATTAGTGGATTGAAAAATTCAGATGTGCTCTGAAGATTGGACGTAGATTAGAAGGACCGAACCAGTATAAATCTCATGTGTTCATCTTTGCCTTGCTCGGTAACATTATTTTAATTCTGTGATTTCTATTTTAATTTTTAAATTTGACCAATTCACCCTCTCTTGGTCAAATCCTACAATAACAAAGTTTACAATAGATTTTTAACAAAAAAGACTCGCTTGAAAGAGTAGATAATCAAGACTTCGAAGCTTGCATGAATTTTATGAATATAATGACAGAAGACATTTAAGATAATAATGGCGTATTCAATTCTTTCTCATCTCTCTCTTATGTCTTCAAGGCTTCTTTATTTATAGTCGTGACAGTATTCAATATCCGTTACTTTGAGTTTGAATAGCCGTTAGAGTGAAGATGGTGTATGTTACTTAGAATAGCTGCATTCGTTGAACTGTCATTAATGCTTCATTAAATTCTATTCAATTGTCGACGGCGTAAGTCATAAATGCTCGGCTTCATTTCTCATGTGTCCTAGGCTATTTAATGAAAGAACTAGCAAGCATTTGTTAATGCAGGTAACGTTCAAAATATTTAGACATGAAAGAGGAAAGTTTCGTAAACACTAGGCTTAGCTGTCAGACTGGTACAATGTCAGATAAAGTAGTGCTTGAGTTTTGATTCTCAATACTCGAGTGTTGATCAGAGAAAGCAAGTGTAAATTTGAATTTCATAAGATAGTATTCGAGTTTTAGATTCAATACTCCAGTTCTTATAACACTTTTTAAAGTAACTCGAGTGCTTGTTTGAAGGATTGCATAACACTTCCATTTAGTACTCAAGTTGCCTTAAGAGTGCTAAATGAAATCTTTAACACACGGATGTTGTTTGGCAAAACTCGAGTTTTGTGAATACTTTTAGTTAATACTTGAGTTTTCAGGAAGAGGTTTAAAGTGAAGAAATTTTGGACAGCTCCAATACTCGAGTATTTAACATTACTACTCGAGTGTTAACAAAACTTCCAACAAAACTCGAGTTCTCTAATGCAAATGTTGTGTTTGTTCAGAAGAGACTGCTCGATACTTGAGTATTACAAGTTAGTACTCAAGTGTTGACAATACTTGCATTTATTTGAAAAACAAAGCTCGATTCTCAAGTTTCACAAACCAGAACTCGAGTAATGACAACACTTCCATTACAATGTTCAAGTTTCACATGAAAGTGATGAATTATAAAGCATCTTAAGTCTCAATACTCGAGTTCCAAAATACAGAACTCTAGTGCCGTCAATAATTCACCTTAAACTCAAGTTTCCACAGAAAGTTTTGAAACACAGAATCAGTTTAAAAGTAAGGGCATTTTGGTAATTAAGAGAAAAGGCAACGGTATTTTGGTCATTTGACAAAATCAAAGTCAAAAAGTCAAAGGTTGACCAAAATATTAGAAAGATTCACATATGCCTAATAGATAGAGCAAAACTCACTGATTAAAACTGTGGGTCTCGGATTTTTGAAATTCGGCTTAGATTTCTGCCTAAAGAATTTTGAAGGAAAATCGATCGAAAATAATTATTTGAGGTATCAGGAGATCTCAATCAGTTGAGTTCAAGGTATAGAAAAATAAAGTGAATTTATAATATTTTATAAAATTATTGCTCAGCATGTGATAAAGGCGAATTCCTAAAACAGAGGGGAAAAAAGACACAAAAACCCTGGAAATGGAATTTTCTTCAAAAATTAATTACAGACACTCCGGGAAGAATTTGATGAAAGGAAAAGGATTAGGGCATCAGTGAAAATTCTAGAAATTTTAAATGTCCTAAAACTTAACTGCCTGTCAGTAACCCCTTTTTTAGGGGTTTTAACAGGATAGAGTAACCCTGTTGGATTTGGACGGATTCCAAGGGCATTTCTGAGATAAATATTTTGTCATATGAGTAAGTGAAATATGGAGATTAAAAGAGGAATAAAATATCTCCAAAAAAGAAGAGAAAAAGTTACCCGAATAAAGTTACTTTTACCGATATAAGTTGTAACCGGATGAAGTAACCGAGCTGTAACTGGCTTGGTTAGTGTAACCATACCCCAACTAGATTTTTAGCCTCAATTATGGCTCATTAAATGTAGCTAATAAGAGGAGGAAGAATGTCTTATGTGGTGGTGAATTTTGGACCATTAGATCAAGTCTTGAATTTCAAGCAACAATCTCCACCATCCATGCAAATTTAAAGATATTGATTAAGTGAAAAATCCTCTTCTATTTGCACGAAATTTTCAGATTTGGGAGAGCAAAGAAGGCAACATTTTTGGCCAAGCAAGAGGAGAAGAGCTTCAAGAAATTCAAAGGTAAGAAGTTATACCATCCAATCCTATACATATTCTTGATCCTTGCAACCTTCTCTACCTTTCTATCGGTTTAGATTTTTTATTCAATCTCTATTTTTAAAAATTGAAAGTTAGGGTTATTGATGGTGAGAGTGAGAAGAGAGGGATTTAGAGGAAATAATTGGTTGCAAAACACTCCTTGCATGATAAGGAGTAAGTTGATGTATATATTGGCTTGATTTGATTGTTGCATTATTTTGTGGAAGTATAAAGTTTAAGGGGAGGTGCTGTCCAATTTTTGTTTTGATAAGGAAGAGTTTTTTCTTCAAGCCAAATAATGCATGAGAAGTGTTTTGGGATCAAGAATTTGGTGTTATACATGAAGAAAGTTTGAAAAATCACTTCTTATTTATTTGGGCAGATTTTCGTCCAGCCCTAGATGAGGTAGGAGGAGTGTGATTTTCATGATTTTGATGCTTCCATTAGCTTTAGAATGAAAAATTGTGTAGGGCGGAAGTGAGAAAAGGATTTTGGAAGCATTGAAAATTATCAGAACAAGTTTACAAACCTAGAGTTCATAAAAGTCAAGAGAGGATTTTGTTGAGTTTCATAGTTCTCTTGACTTGGAAATAGTTCATAAATAATGGTTATGCTCTTGTATGATGTTTAGGAAGTTGAGAAACCAAAGAGCTTATTTGGAAAGCTAATCAAGAGAGCACAAGTTCAAAGGGGAATTAAGAGCACAAGGTAGCAAAACTTCTAACCCTTACAAAGTTGTTGTGAAAACCTTTTGCGAACTATGCATGACTTATGTTGAAAATTTGTGATGATGAAAGTGTGGATATGTGCTTTTATATGCTATAACCATATGTATTTAATTGTGACATATTACACATTTTGTACTGTTATGAATTCACACTTATGTTTAGAAGTTGTCATGCATTTTATAAGTGTGTGTTAGATAGTTTTGCTATTGGGATTTTCCAAAATCTCATTATTCCCCACTAACCATTCTAGGTGGAAGCACAAGTAAGGGTAAGAGCAAAGTTAATGGTGATTGAAGATTTCATAATTTTATGTTCTTGCTTGTGGAAATTATGTAATGTGTTTGGAACTTGATGTTTGAATTTCATTGTAGTTATATAACCTAAACCTCTACTTGATAAATATGAATGCATGTATGATAATGACCAAATAAGCTAGATAAGATCATCGTGCTCTAAGAGAGGTTTGAGAATGGTAATTAATGATTTCACTAAGTTTAGAAAAAGAAAAGTTTCCAAGAAAGGGGTCCCAAGACCCTTCAATCTGCATAAATTTGGAATGATGATAAAAAAATAGCAAACGAAGTCCAAATGACTTGAAATTTTTAAATTAAATACTAAACATTCCAAGCTTCAATTGTATAAACATGTGGAATATATGTTCATGTGGAGTGAGTCTATATATATATACATATATAAATTGAAGCATAATGATGTTGATCGAACATATTGTATATATTATTGTTAGGAAAGGAAGAAGAAGAAGAAGAATTGGAAGCTGAAGGAAAGAAAGGAGTTATATGTTGAGAGTATGATAGGTGAGTGAATATCATCCCATTATAGTTTTTATAAATCACATTTTACTATCTTCATATTTTATTATTTGTTACCACATTTTGAACATGGTTTCACTGATAAAGGATTATCAGAATTACTTGATCTTCTCATTTATGTTATCAAGAGAAAGGTTTGAAGAATTTTTTATATTGTTTATTCGTTTTCTATTTCATTTAATTGAGTATTTAAATGTGGAAGCCGAAAGAAAGACTTCTGAAATTTTAATTCATGCATAGAGATGGCGAAAATAAATAAAATATTCATGCTTTATACATGCTTGAGAATGATTTTGATATAGGTTCTATGCATGCTTGAGAATAGTTTTGAGATATTGTTTGTAAACTTTTCATGCTGGGATCCTTATTATAAAGTATTCCAAAATAGCTTTATCGTTAAGAATGATTCAAAAATTGATCCCATGCATCTTGAGAATATTTTTTTAGAGGACTGAATACAAAACGCTGGTTACTAACAGCAGTACTGTTAGTCCTTGGTGCAATATGGTTAATCTCGAGCTCGCTTGATATTCGTGGGCATTGACTCGCGCCTGTTATTGGTGGGGTTATCCTTGCGCATGTTTTGTTGTCTCAAGCCACGGCGGTTGGTTACTTACCCTCTTGAACTGTGTGTTCACACCTGTTTTCGTAGCCTTGAGCTGCGCCTTGTTATTTATCCTCGTGGACTATGTGTCCACGGCTGACATTCCATTCTGTTGAAGTCCTACGAAAAATTGAGATTGTAATATTTTAAAATCGATTTTGCAAAATGAGTGGTTTTGCTACTAATTGAAATCCGCTATGAAACGAGTTATTGTATAACTTCAAGTATGAATTGATTACATTTTACAGAAATTAAGATTTATTGTTATGTTAATCATTAAACTGTTTTATTTAATTTAATTAAATTTATAAATGGGACATTATTCACCGAAAATTTATTTTGACTTCAGATAGCCTAGCTGACCCTATACCTCTGGTTCAGCAACAAAATTTTTGTAGGACTTCAACAGAACGGAATATCAGGCCGGAATACATAGTCCATGAGGATAAATAACTAGACGCAGCTCAAGGCTGCAAAAACAGGAGTGAACACACAGTTCACATGGGTAAGAAACCAACAGGTGTGGCTCGAGGCCATGAATAACAAGCGCAGGGATAACCCCACAATAATAGGCGTGAGTTAATACACACGAATATCAAGTAAGCTCGAGATTAACCATGGTGCACTAAGGACTAATAGTACTATTGTTAGTAACTAGCTTTCTATATTTAGTCCTTTCCAAAACATTTTCAAGCACGCATGGGATCAACTTTCAATCTGTCTTTAATTATAAAACTATTTTGGAATAATTTGTAATAAGGATCCCAGCATGAAAGTTTACAAGTAATATCTCAAACCATTTTCAGGCATGCATAGAGTATATATCAAAACTATTTTTAAGCATGCATAACCCATGAAAGCATTATTTCTTTTTGTCATCTCTATACATGTGTTAAAATTCCAAAAGTCTTCCTTTCTACTTCCACATTTAAATCTTCAATTCAAATAAATTTTGGATACAAACACTAAATAAATTCCACAAACATTTCTCTTTATAATATAAATGAGAAAATCAAATAATTCTGATAATCCTTTATCAATGCAACCATACTCAAAATATAGTAACAATTAACAAATATCAACATATGAAGATAGTAAAATGTGATTTATAAAAAAAAATATAATGGGATACTATTCACTCACCCACTATGCTCTTAAAGTGTATTTCTTTTTTTACCCTTCAGCTTTCAACTTGTCTTCTTCTCCTTCTAACAACAACATATAACCATACTCAATTCACAATATTATCTAAAGGAATCTTCCAATGTAAAATTTAGTGGGTAATATCTAAATGAGTATTTATCTCTTTTAGACATTTCATCACAGTTGATAAGCACTTAGAATTAACTTGCATCATGAAAATTTCAGCTTCCTATGTTAATCTTTAAAAATTCATAACTTAATCTACAAAACTCCAAATGCAGTGGTTCAAAGCTCTATTTAAAGCTCTTTTCATCCTCTATAAAGAAAAATAATAACCAATATCATAGTTTTCTGCCCCACTCATAAAATCATGAAATTTCCACTGCCACCTTAGAATTTCCAGTTTTTCTGCACTAATTTGAAAATTTCATAATTTACACTCCACTCACCCAAATAATGTGTTCTAGGTATCATATTAAAGCTTAAGATGTGCACCAAATTTTCACAAAATTTTGGGGTAGAGGACATCATTAACGATAGCTTTGCATCTCATAAACATAGAGACTCAAATCAGAAACAACACCATGTTAATGAACCAGAATTTCTCTTCTTCTTATTTTTCTTTTCCAGCACCAGATTATACCCAACACACATAGCAACAACTTGACACACACAAGCTTAGATAATTGCTGTTGATGCTCTTTGAAACAGGGGTCGTCATCAATCAAAACCAAATCCCATCCCTCAAACAACACAAGTCATTAACTTCACTCATGAAAATCTTGATTTAGCTAGAGGAAATTCCAATCTTCATATATAGTAAGTTAATGGGGTCCTGCCTCTGATTTCCCAATCCTCCTAAAACTCAAACCCCCAAAATCAAAAATCCATAGAGGAAAGAGGTTTAAGGAACCTACATGAGTTGGAATCCAAGATTGCATTCAAGATTCGATCTCTCCTCCAATGACGGTAGCCCTCCCTTACTGGTCTCTCATGCTCTCGTGCCTTTGCCCTCTTTATCTCGATGAAAAATGAAGAATGGAGAATGAAGGAGAGGTGCCAAGAGATATTAAATGTCCTGCCACATATATGGCATGTGTGGGGAGGGTGAATGACCAGTTGCCCTCCCTCACTTCTTGTTTTTACATTCTGGTCCCCTCTCTTTCATTTTCTGCTTTTTTCTTGGACATTACACTTATGGAATGTGAGATCTCTCATAGGTCACCTTTAAATTTTAGGGTGTGATAGAGATCACCCTTCTGTTCCTGACCAGTACTTTCTCGATTCCTTAGTAGTTTGATCTCAAAAACAAAAACTCCTTTTCGTTACAGTTGGCCATACATTTTTTAGACTAACTCATCAAGGGGCCCAGTAATATCTCTCAACTAATGTGAGGGATAAATCCTAAGCCCGATTATAGCCTTCATTATTACTTGATCAAAGGTGACTTTTGACTAAGTAAAACTTAGCGACTCTCATGTAGGAATCCATGATGATCTCAGGTCAAAGGATGTAGTGACGTGACTATATATGAGATAAGCTAATGACTTAACCCATCCAGCTTTCTCTAGTAGGTCAGTCCAGCACCTTGTACTTTTACAAGTGTCTATAACTTTAACTCATATCTTTATACCTTGTCAAAGTCATACTAGTCTTAGTTTATCTTTGCTCTCTCATAGATAATCGACCAGGGAGATTTAGGACAATCTTCATAATTTGACATGGATGCATTTATCATAATAAACATGCAAAGGTTACGATAATTAAATGGAGAAAATACATTAAAATAAATAATATTTGAGGTACAATGATTAGCACCTACTGCACAATTTCCAATAGTGTTGAAGAAAGAGTCTTTTCAAATATTATTTGAATATTTTATAACAGAGAGTTACAACTTTCTAATTGAAAAGTTACGTTGCTTCAAGAAATGATTCTTTGTATATTTCCTCAATTTTTATAAATACCCCTTTATCACTTCATTTTAAACAACTATAGATCAGTCATAAAATAAGAGACATAAGAAGAATAAAGGAATCCTGGAGACCGAAAATCCTTTTGTCACTTACTAAGTTCCATTATCTTCCACCACTAATGTTGTCCTGTATCTTTACAGGAAAGGTTTGTTTAATGCTGGAGAGTACTGCTTCCTGATTTCTCTAGGGATTTGCGGAATAACTTTTAATGACTGTGTCCTTAGATGCAACTCTAACCATATATTTTTTTGTTAATTTTTGCAGATTTTAGCAACAATAAATGCTCAAATCTCCTTCATCCACAGGTGAGAACAAAATGTCTGTCTTGTGAAGATGAATCTTCCTTTTGTCTCCCGTGCCTCCCTAGAAAAAATTGTGAGATTAGGAGAGTAGATAGGAGATTTGATTATGGATAATTTCAATTTATATTTTAATAGGAAAATCACAGTAAAAGATTACTGAATTACTCAAATTCTAATTTGGATCACTAAAAATGATATTATTTTTTATGTTTTTAATAATTAAGGAGTATGGAGGTGATTTAACCCAATTTCTAAATCTTTAATTGTGTTAGACAACTTGATTAATAATTTGTTAAATTTATTGATCTAAATTAGAATTTGAGTAATTGAATAGTTTTTTATTAAAATTTTGAATATTGTAATGTTTGGTCATTCAAAATAACCATGACTGTTCTGATCCTTTTCCATAAATATATTTTTGGGATAGCTGAGGAGTAATTGAAGGAGGATTTGAAAGGAAAAATTAGAAAAGGAAAAAAAAATTCCCTAAGACGATCTTATAAATAAACGATTCATTTCTCTCATTCAAATTCAATATATCATCAAGTCTAAAAAAAGTGGGGTTAGGCATTTGAGTTTTCGTTTGCGTTTTCGGGTATCGATTGAAGAGTTTGGAAAATTGATGCTGTGAGAATTGAGATAATGTCTTCGAAGAAATTTACCTTGAAGAGCTCCGATGGTGAAGTCTTTGAAATTGACGAGGCCGTGGCGCTTCAGTTGCGGGCGATCAAAGACATGATTGAGGACGGTTGTCCTAATAACGCCATCCCTCTGCCCAGAGTGACCAGTAAGACCTTGGCCATGGTTATCGAGTTCTGCAAGAAGCACGCCGAGACCGCTAATTCTGAGGAGATGATCTCCCGAGAAGATCTCAAGGCTTGGGATGCTGAATTCGTGAAGGTTGACCAAAATGTGCTGTTTGATCTCATCTTGGTGAGTTTTAATCCCTTTTCTTGTTTATCTTTTGTATCTTTCTTGTTTTATCTTTTCAAGATCTTTCCGTAGTTAACATAGTTATTTTCTCGTTTAAAGTTATTGACGATTAGGAATAATGTTTACGGAATTGGGGTGTTTTTTACAATTACTCATCCAACTGCTAGGCCTTGTATAATCTTTTGTTGGGATGGCAGAATACTGAATAATTGATGTAGGGTGTGGAAGTAGGTCAACATTGTATTGCCAAATAGGGGGTTTCATGTCCAAGACCTATTGCTCTCGACTTCTTGGGTTATAATTGCTATTTTATTTGTTTCTGCTACTACTGTTCGAAGTCCACAAAGGTTTGCTACTGACAGTCAGAATATCTTTGAACTCCTTTGAGAGGTGACCAAAAGTAATAGTCCTTGGAGAATGATTTGGTGTATATATTCCCTTTATTCAGACGTGAGCGAGGGTCTTCATTGAGCACGGGATGTCATGAATTGGATCGTTTTAGCGTAAATCTTGTTTGGAAGATGATAACTTGGGTATTGGATTGAATGGAAGTGTGAACGAGGATTAGACTTCTATGAACTCCTTCTGCTTTAATTACTAACACTATGCTTTTCAATTTCTTGTTTCCTTTGGCTTAGACTTTTGACGCATGGGTCTATCATGGGTGGAGTGCGGTGATCCTTAGAATGCTGCTGCATGTCATTTTTGGGGTGCTCAATCATTTCATTTTTTTCATAGCCAGCCTTGTAACTCAAAGCTTTTTAATATTATTTGTGTCACCACTCTAAATGTGATGGTATAGTTATATGATATCAAAGAAAGGAAAAGTGACCGATGCTGTATTTGTAATTGCCCCTCTGATCCTTGAAGGATATGAATTAGTGAACAATTAAAAAGTTTTCTGCTCCTTTTTCTCCTCTTGCTGATTTTCTTCTTACCAGCATCAGCTATCGGTAGCTATATTTCCATCAAATCACTAGTTTGTGACGTGCCATTTTTTGTTCCCAGGCAGCTAACTACATCGGGAGCTTGCTGGACCTTACATGCCAGACTGTGGCAGACATGATGAAGGGGAAGACGGCGGAGGAGATTCGTATGGCCTTCAATATCAAGAATGATCTTACCCCAGAGGAAGAGGAGGAAGTCCGCCGTGAAAGCTAATGGGCATTTGGATAAGAAGTTTGTCTTTAGGGATGTTGTTATAATCAACGATTTGCGAATGCTACTGTGAAGTTCACTTGTGGGACTTGAATATGTTGTTAAACATGCGTAATTGTAAATGATTAGTTGTTCTGGCCAAAAAAAAAAAAAAAAAGTAAATGATTAGTTGAATTTGGATACGGTCTCGCGTGCTTTTTTCGGTAAGTGGCTTATTGAATGCCATTAGCCTCTTGTCTAATCCTTCTCCTTGTATTAGGGTAGGGGGTATGTCGTCCTTTCATGCTTGTTTTTTTTTTCAAATAGATCAAATAACTCTAGGATGATTTGCAAATGCTGGATAAATACTGTATTTGGATAAGGTCTCGCGTGCTTTTTTCGGTACTTGTTTCTTTTTCTCTTTAATAAATACTGTAATTTTGCCTTGTTAGAGAGGTGCTAATAGATTAAAGTTGGAGGAGAGTTGACAGTGTCAAAACCGAAGAGAGTAAAATTGAAGGATGTATTGAAGAGATTACGAATTGAGGAAAAATATATGTACGTAGAAAAATGGATTTTCCTCCATTGATATTGGAATAAAATGAAATGAAGTTATACCTTATGATAAACTCTCATCAGAATAATGGGTCAAGGTGAATTTAGTACTGCATTATTTTTAAATATTCATGCAGCATCCCAAACTTTAATGGTGTAATTTTGCCTCTATCTTAAAGATGGAGCAAGCACACCTCAATTAGCTTCGGTTGAAAAAAAGGCATATTCTTCACTAAAGACCATAAACTTCTTCTTCATCCTCTTTTTGGAACAAAATAAAGTTAATATGAGTTAGGTCCCGGAGTTTACTAGATTAGGATATATCTCCAGGTTTCAAAGAGTGCTTAGAACAATACTTACAAATCATCCAAATTATGGGTTGTACCAACCTTCATTGGCCTTCATTCTTCTTCATTGCTTTTGCCAAACTGAGCCCCATCGGCATAGTGAACAAATTTGGAAAGCGGCATAGAGATCACCAAAACAAAAATAACCCAATCGCTTGGAAAGCAGACAAGTTAGAAATTTATGGGTTCAGGTTTGCTTTGAAAGCAATTTTTTAAATGCAAAACGAAGGGGAAAATCCAAACGCTAACAACTAACTAGTAGCAAGAGGAGCATTGTGCTCCTTGCGAATCAATTCACTCAATTTTACTATGGGGTTTGAAATAGGATGGACTTTGGAAACTAGAGGCCATGTTAAGGGCTTGCTTTGCCAAGTGGTTTGCCACCGTAGTTAGGCTATGCAGTATATGATTCACCTCAAAAACCCAACCTTTCCTAGCTTCAGTCATGATGATTTCAACATCTGGGTGAGTACTGATATCTTTTTCATCCATTAATCATAAGAATCACAATTTTTACAGTAAAGTAGAAGGCACAAAAATTTGAAAAAGAATGATGCAAAAAATATCAGTGCTGACGTTAAACCTCAACCTTCATAGTCCACCGTTCGTTGCACCTCCTCCTCCTCCGCCTCCTCTTCATCTATCATCTACATCGCATTGACGATACATTTCATCATATCTGAGCAAGAGGGAGTCCTGAGAGTCTATGGATTTCTTCATCTCCATTCATAAGAATGACGCCTCGTTGTCCCTTCTTCAGAGTTCGCCTTATTTCTTCTCCAGCGATGTTAGCCGTCTGATTTTGCTGACACTTGACAGAAGTTATTTTCCCCTCCTTGTTTGATTTTTATTTCTGCTTGTCTTGAGACCTGTTTGTGCGATAGGAATCAAGTTCATGTAAGTTGCTTTGTTTAACTGGGGGTAAAAATTTATAGCTTTGTCAGTTATTAAAATATGCGAGTTTAGAAACCTCTTCGACATTGCATATATCAATAACTAAAGACTATTAAACCAACCTTTTCAACTTCAATATGTCATTGGTGAAAATAGACATTGGTTATTTATATTTAACCAATGATTAACGTTATATATATTTTAAATAACAAATTCGAAGTTTGGTAGACATTAGTAGTCGTTCTATTTTTCAACTGACGACTAATATAATAAATATTTAAATCATTCCACTAGAAGGAATTTGCCATGAGTTATCCATATAGACGATAGCTTATAAGATGGCATTAGTCATTGGTTTAACATATAACCGATGATTAATGTAATAAATATTTCATTACTTTATACCTTGTGCAATTTAGTCATGGATGTATTCAATTTACTTTTGCATTTCCTTACTTTAATCATTGGCTGTTATTGTTAACCAATGTCTAATATGTTGCAGACTTAAATTTTATTACGAAAATGATGCCGCCTTTTCTATGATGTTGATTTCCTTTTTGACTAACGGTAAATAACGATTATGTAGCAGTGCTAATCTCATGTCATTTAGAACATGTGTTCTAAATGAACTTTCATGATGTTATGATAGACATAACACATTTGGTACAATTTTTCTTTTAAGAAATTTCTTTGATCAAGATATTGTTGGTGATTTCTGAGCACTTGATTGCTTTACCACTTCTTTTAATTCAAGTTTTGACTTGATTACATTCCATGCTAGAAAGGATATATCAATTATAACCAGAACTTATATCGTAGGGAATTTTAGGTTCAATACCTAATGATGAAATGTCCTTAACTGAGAATTATCTACTAAGTAAAGCAACAATTAAAGTTCTATTTAGCAAGGGAATTCTAGCAAGGTAAACATTACAATTCTTTCATCCTTTTATGTGTGGTCCTGTAATTGTTAGGGCAATAGACAAAATTTAATATTTTATCCTTTTTGTTGAGGATTATTCATGATATAATCTTGTTTACTTGATTTTGTATAAACATGAAGCTTAAACGTTCTATATAGTAATATGAATGAATTGAAAAATCAATCAAGTCCTTTTATTGTGATCTTATAAATTGATCGAAGTCGTGAATATCTATCTAATTAATGGAGCTAGATATCTGAAGAGATATAACTAGATAGCTAACTTGTTGATGCACTCTGCAACAAGATGGAGTTATTAAGAATATCAAATATAGTTATGGATATGATGACTCAAATTAACCCACCAAATGTGAGTGTGAGATTAATACCAAGTGTCCACTTTCGGTGGATTACTTCACATCCTTGTCTTCATCAGGTGTGAGTGGATTTTAACCTAAACATGTACCCTCAAAAGTAGTCACTTCCACACTCTTTGAATTGTGACTGAAACACAAATCGTATTTGAGTTTTTGCAGACCTAAATACATGCCTTCTCGTAACGACTGTAAGTGGGAGTTTATTAGTGTTAAATTTTCATGAGTGAAAATGAAAATGGAATTATGACTATAAAGAATTAAAAGGTATTATGTTATTTGTGGATGATTTTCAAACAAGGGTGAAACCCATCGTGCTATATCTCTTTGAGACACATAGACAAGGAAGTACAAAACAAAACAAAGATGTATAATCATCTTTGCAAGTGGAGGGATAAATGCAATAGTTAATCAAATTACACTGAACAACATATGAAGAAGAAGAACAAAAAGCTCGGTAAAAAGGAGGAACTGAGAAAAACTTTTATGGTAAACCGTGTCTCGTACAAGAGCCCTTTACCCAATACTAAGGAAGAATGGAAGAAAGCAATTTGAAAGGAAATTGATTATTTGAGAAAGAATCAAGTTCAAAAATTAGTGATTTGTCACAAGGCCGAAACATTATTAGGAGCAAATGGGTTCTCAAGATTAAGATAAAAATGAATATATCAATTGGCAACTACAAAAAGTTACAAGGAGGGATACACAAATAGGTCATGTTTTATGCTCAAATCAAGATTAAGAGAAAAATGAATAGATCATGTTGTATGCTCAAATCAAGATTATTTTAAGTTTGCATTAAGTAGTGTAAAACTTGTAATTTGAGCAATAATCTGATTGAAGAAATCTACATGATATAATAATTTGTTTTAACTAAATGTTGTGTTTGAAGTTTCACATAGTAGCATGATAAATCTCTATTTTATATGAAATAAGTGTACATAATATTAATATTTTGGTACCTTATTTGGGCTTAAATGTATTAATTAGAGGTTAATTTTGTTAAGAAATGCTTATAGGGATTAATTTCTAATTTGAGATATTTCTATCACTCCTTAAATTTCATTAATGCCTATTATTTTAATTACATAATATTACATCACATTTAGATTTAATGGGCATCATATTCATCTTACACCACCTCACATGCTCTCCAGGGCTCTCCTTCACTTTTCCACTCCAGCCCTCTCCATTTTTTGCCGCCATATTCTCTTGGTCATTTTCCTCTATTCTTGTTGCCTTCTTATGGCTATGGAAGTTCAGCCACTTGGTGAATGTGAGCAGCTAGATTTGTTGTTCGATGGTAATGATGAAGCTTATATGAGTTCTTGAGCATTTAGGGGATTTCTTTCAATTTTAATTTCACTTTCTAATCTCTACATATGTAGATTGTAATTATAGGTTGCTAGAGGTTATGATTTATATGTATAGAAGATGATTATAATCGGTTGATGTAATCTAGAATGTGATACTTGTATTATATTGGTACGCTGGATTGTGATTCAATTATAGCATTCTTGTTATTCAATTGCTTTCCTTTATTCTTTTAAAATTAATTGATTTTCTATTTTTCTAGGAATTAATTGGAGGTAAATAGTATCTTTTCTAAATCTAACATGAGCTAAGCACTAAGATATTTCTAATTGATTGATTGAGTGTATGTTTAGATTATATTGAAAAATTAGAAATATTGATTAGTAATGGTTCTTGCTAGTCCTTATGCTTAGTCAAAAAGAGAACTTAATATTAAAAATTGAACAATGAAGGTTAGTGGATTCAATCACCTATGACATTCATTTTATAGAATTTAAATTCATTCATTTGGTTTAATTACATAGCGGGAAAAAAACACATTTGATACTTTTTGGTAAATTTGTTATCTACACTAGGTTACTTAGTAATTAGATATAAGCTCCATATAAAGATCACCTTAGGTCAAGTAAGGGCATGTTTTGGTATCTGCTTTATATTTTAAGCATGTATTTATAATAAGAAATATTTGCTCTACATGATATATATTTTGAATAAGTTCATTATTAATTTTATATAGCAAGCCAAGATATAAAAAAATGCAATTTATTTTAAAAAATGCAAGCAACATATCGTGTAGGTCATATGTTTGCTTTTTCACTTAGTAAAAATAATTCCTAATATTTTTAACCGCATATTCATAACTAAAAAAATATAAATATTTGTTATAATGGTATGTTTTGAATACATTCATAATTAATTTAATGTCAAAACAAAAACAAGAAAATTGCACAAGTCGTAAGCAAGTATTATGAGAGGACGAACAATTGTTGAACTTTTAAACTAAATATTTATAATTGAAAGGTTTTGAATATTTTGTAATAAAAAATTTGAATGTTCTTAAAATAAGAAATATTTGTCATATAATATGTTTTCATGCATTCATATATAATTAATTTAATTTAATAAATCAATGTAAAAATAAAATTGATTACAAGATTATATAGATAAATGTTATTTATTAAGCTGTGCAGTTGTTGGAAGGAAGTGGAGGATGAATCTGAAGGATGAGATGAGGAAAGTGGTTGACAAAGAACGGCGTCGACTTGTTCTACTCAACTTCCACGCCAGAACCACCAATGCAACTGTTAACGCACTTGAATATATAGCCTCAATTTTGCCTATATGGTTTTCATTTTTTTAGGGACCAATAGGTCTTTATGTTTATTTATCTAAACTTTATTTTATATAAATAGATGTAGATTTGTTAAAAAAAGACACGTTATTTTTTATTACTTTATTCTTGCTTTTGGAATTTGTTCTATTAAAAACTAATATTAAAGGCAAAACAAAACATCATTTAAAATTATGAACATTCATATATTATACTCCTCCGGTACAAAATTGAGGACCTACTTACATAATTTGATTTAATTAAAAATGTTAGTTATGTTACTTAATAAATTATGTTTTTTAAACACCCAAATCATTTTATTTAATTCCTTCCTTTGTTTTCTCTTACTTGATTGTTGTTGAAGTATGATAGGGGTAATTTAAGACAAAATTACTCAAAAATTATAAAGAAACACTACATTTAGGACTAAGATCAGCTCTCTAAATATGTCCTACATAAGAACAAGATGAGTGCATTATAAGAATGGAAATCTAAAAAAAATCTTCAATATAATAAGAAAATTAATTTATTACATGATATAAAAATAACAATACATATAGTTGTGATGGGCTACAAAATTATGTAGGTAATTTCGATGGCAAATGTTGTCTCTGATTTCGTACGGGGTACCTTTAGAACCAAATTAGCCACAAATTTTGTCCGTGGGTAATTTCCCTAACTAAAATTTTTATGTCAAAAACAATATTTTAAAAAAAATAAAAAATTATTATATTAATAATCATATAAATATTAAAAAAACTATTGTCTAATCAATAATATATTATGTATGAAATAAAATGCAAATTATATAAAATAATAAACACATATTTGTGATCATCATTTTGCTAATTGAATGTGCGGGAACGACCTTAATTATTTTTGGATACATAGCCCCAATTTGAATTTTGAACCAATCAACGTAAACTCTATTATAATTTTTAGATTAGATTATACAAAAACTCTACTGAACTTTAAATTATATATGGCTCTTAACCTTTAAAACTTGATAATAAGTTTCCATGGGCATCGCAATTTGATCACAACACTGACTCGATACTACTTTTATGATAAAAGAGTTAAATAATTTTTATATTAAAAATAAGTGTAGCATTAAATTCAATGGATGGTAGATAGTAGGAAAATAACTGGATAGTCATATGCAGCTGTCCTTTCTTTTTCTGATAATCTTATCGTCCTTCAAGCCTTCTTGTCATCTTTGAATTGGTTGAAACAAATTGTGTGGGTTTGAGAACTAAGCTTATGGATTCAGAGAGAATTTTACCTATTTTAAAATGTTTTTATCATGACTTATGTTTACCATTGGAAAAAAGTTTTTTTCAAACATACATGTTATCTAATTACCCAACAAAATCCAACCGCAACTTATTTATGGATATCTGACATGTCAGCCTATATTTAATAATTAATTCTTAGAAAATAATGGGGAAAATGACAGAAAATGATCACAGAAGATATGAGAAGACTGAGCGAGAAGATTTCGTGAGAATTAATTATTAAAAACGGAGGAATCAATTCACAATAATCCAAATTCCATCAAACTTAAGCCCCAGTCCATTTAATTATTAGGGGAATTGTACTTAAATAGTAGGAAAGATAAATTCTCACCATCAAGCTCCATGAAGTTGTCAAATTGATATGAAGTCATAAAAAAAACATTTGTCCGATTACTGAAATTGTAAAAACAATAGTTATGTATTATAAATTTATATTGTTAATTGAAATTAAAAATTTAAAACCACATGATATAAATTTGAAACAACATCAACAACTACTATTTTTATTTAAAATGAGATAGATATATTTTTCTAATTACAAATCAATTGATATATTAGCTAAGTAATTTGTACATCAATAAATAACCATGGACATACTTTGGTCTGTACTTTAAGATAGTTGTAGATATAGATTTGTCGATGGGTTTATTCACAATTCTCCTTATACTTAATCACAAGTCCTTCAATTTATCTTTTTTTAAAAAAATAATAGATTAATACAATCTGTCTTCTTCACCAAATTATCCTATTTTAATTTTAATCCTTTATCTATAATATATTTCATATTTTTATTAAATTATTGAAACCAGCATTTTAAATAAACGATTCATTTCTCTGGTTCAAATTCAATATATTGGATTTATTTGGTAAAGCGGTGGAGAAGTACTTTTATCATTTATGAGGTAAATGTGTGAAGTAGATTATCTCATTTTACCAAAAAATATTGTTAAAAGTGTTTCTGTGATGTTGAGAAACTTTTTCAAACATCCCAATTTTCTAACTCTGAAAAAGCTAGGGTTAGGGGTTCGAGTTTTCGTTTGCGTTTTCGCGTATCGTGTTGCTGTTAGAATTGAGATCATGTCTTCGAGGAAATTTACTTTGAAGAGCTCCGATGGTGAAGGCTTTGAAATTGACGGGACCGTAGCGGTTCAGATGCTGACGATCAAACACATGATTGAGTTGGATTGTGCTAATGACGACATCCCTCTGCCCAACGTGACCAGTAAGACCTTGGCCAACGTTATGGAGCTCTGCAAGAAGCGCGTTGAGGCCGCCAATTCTGAGAAGATGATCTCCCGAGAAGATCCTAAGGCTTGGGATGATGAATTCCTGAAGGTTGACCAAACTGTGCTGTTTGATCTCATCTTGGTGGATTTTTAATTCCCTTTCTTGTTTTATCATCTTGGTGAAGGTTGACCAAACTGTGCTGTTTTTTTCTCGTTTAAAGTTATTGACGATTAGGAATAATGTTTACAGAATTGGTGAGTTTTTATACAATTACTCATCCAATTGCTAGGCCTTGTAATGATCTTTTGTGAAGATGGCAGAATACTGAGTAGTTATGATATAGGGGGTGGAAGTAGGTCAACATTTGTATTGCCAAATAGGGGGTTTCCATGTCCTAGACCTATTGCTCACGACTTCCTGGGTTATAATTGCTATTTTATTTGTTTCTGCTATTACTTTTCGAAGTCCACAAAGGTTTGCTACGGACGGTTAGAATATCTTTGAATTCCTTTGAGACGTGACCAAAAGTTATAGTCGTTGGAGAAGAATTTGGTGTATATATTCCCTTTATTCAGACGTGAGCGAGGGTCTTTATTGAGCAGGGGATATCATAAATAAGATGGTTTTAGCGTAAATCTTGTTTGGATGATGGTAATTCGAATATTGGATAGAATGGAAGTGTGAACGTGGGATTTGATGTTTCTATTTCCCATTCAGAACTTTAGTGGTACTACAATTATACCTATATGACCTGTCAAGTTTAATTACTCCCCCCCTTCCAAAAATAAAAAACAGATTACGTTAGAAAATTTCACTGCGAATGCCTGTTTTCTTGTGCAAACAGCTTAATATGGACCCATCTTCAACATTGTTGCTTCTGCTTTAATTACTATGCTTTTCAATTTCTTGTTTCCATTGGCTTAGACTTATGACGCATGGTTCTATCATAGGTAGAGTGGGGTGATCCTTAGCATGCTGCGTGCCATTTTTGGGGTGCTCAATCATTCCATTTTTTCATAGCTAGCCTGGTAGCTCAAAGCTTTTTAATATTATTTGTGTCACCACTCTTAATGTGATGGTATGGTTATATGATATCAAAGAAAGGAAAAGTGGCCAATGCTGTATTTGTAGTTGCCCCTCTGATCCTTGTAGAGTTTGAATTCATGAACAGCTAAAAAGTTTTTCTGCTCCTTTGTCTTCAAACTTTGTGGGGCTCAAGCTTTGGACGTGAGTACAACGTTAGAAAGTTTTGGATATAACATTTTGAATCCACCTATCTTTGCATGCAATTCAATATTTTTTACAACACCTGGTCAATTGTGAAATGACTTTCTCCATCTGATTGAACTCAAAAAATGGATTGGCAGAGATAGCATTCCGTTCCACTTCTTGCTTCTTTATTCAATTGTATGCCAAATTGGCAAACATGGGCCCCTCCAACTTTGACATGCTTAATTTACTTTGGATTGCATAGGGTTTTAATCTTAAGTTTTAGGCTCACCGCTAACCAAATATTGATTACCTGTTAGAGCATATGATCATTCCTCGTGGCCATGTTTGTGGTAGGCACTGTTTGACTTTTAATTTACTTTGGATTTGCAATGTTTGTGATCTGTACTCCGTTTTATGATCCTTTTCATTCTCTTTTTAATTCAGTGATTTGGTATTTCCTCAGAATATTAGCATTACAGAATTGCTCTGCCATCGTTTGTTGTTCTCTGCCTATTGTATGTTATCTATATTCCTTGATGGTTTACTTTAGCAAGAGGGGCACGTAGTTTTCACACACACACATATATATATATATTGGTAATTATGTTTTATGTTATCTATGAAGTGTTAGTTTTATCCAGATTCAATCTTTGGGAAATTATATTCAGTTAATGGTGGGTTAAATGTTGTCGAAGGCGAGTGCCTTTTTGCGCCTAATGTGTTGAGGCTAGGCAGCAAACAGCTCTAGCGCTGTGCATGTGGATTATTTTCCGTTATTGTAAAAGACAATGTGTATGCTGTGTCACCGCCTTTCCTTATCATTAATGAAGCACCATCCAGTCCTTATCTTGGGTGATCCTCTTCTAGAATTTAGATTCTGGTTGTAGAAGGCTTCTCCCCTCTATTTCTGCCCCGTTCTTCCTTTTTCTCCTATTCCTGATTTTCTTCTTACTAGCATCTACTATCGGTAGCTATATTTCCATCAAGTCGCTAGTTTGTGACGATGCATTTTTGGTTCTCTGGCAGCTGACTACCTGAACATCAAGAGCTTTCTGGACCTTATATGGCAGACTGTGGCAGACATAATTAAGAGGAACGATCTGTGTTTTTGTCGTATGATCTCAATTATCCGTGAGGCTACCCCAAAGGAAGGGGAGGAAGTCTGCCGTGGAAACCAATGGGCATCTGAATAAGAAGTTTGCCTTTGGGGATGTTGTTACAGTCAGGGATTTGCCAATGTGGATGCGTGCTACTATGCTTTATAGTTCACCTCGCCGAGTCTATATTTATGCTGACTGATTTCACTTGTGGGACTTTGTTGTAACCCAACTAATTGGGGATGTTGTTACAATCAGGGATTTGCCAATGTGGGTGCATGCTACTATGCTTTATAGTTCACCTTGCCGAGTCTATATTTATGCTGTCTGATTTCACTTGTGGGACTTTGTTGTAACCCAACTAAACAATCAGTGAAAACAAGAAAATTAATGTTAATACTCGAAATACACTATGTGAGGTAACTCTCACAGCCACTGTGAAAACACTTTTACAGCCTAAAAGATTTGGAAAACCATAGCCCTTCCTCAACGCTAATACAAAATATGGCCAGTCTCTCATAGCTAGAGGTCACGGTTTAAATAGACCAAGAAATACATTGCACACTCACCAAAATACCAATTACAAGAGGCAGTGCTAAAGGCTATAGTTTACTCTATAAAATAGGAAGTAGCGAAGTCAACTTTGGAATCTCATAAAGCATTATTTCCATATGCTTGTAAAGTTCTATGTTTCCTTGTGCAAGTTTGACTGGGGTTCTAACATTATCCACCCCTTGAAATTCGCCCTGTCCTCAAGGTGAGAAGCATAAGCAGTGATTAAACTAAGAGTGGTTTGTTCAATTCACATCCAAAACTCCTCAAACTTTTGTGTGTGTGGAATTAAATTTCTCTACACCAGAATAATTTCTTCAAATTTAACTGCTTTAATGATCTCGCCGTTCTTCATCAATTCTTTGGCAATATTTTCAACTTCTATGACTGAGAATGTACTTATACGATAAATTGTTCCCAATTTCCCCGTTGAACTGAACACAAAACGTTGATTTTCTGTAACAGTCTAGCTCGGTTGAACAGGTCTTCTAATAAGTTTTCCCTGCAACTCTGTATTGCCAGCTCCCAAAACACTTCCAAGACTAACCCCACTTCAATGTCTTCAGCACAGAGTTGACTTCATCTTCCCAAGCTTTAGCCAAAACAAACAGAATTTGCTTATTGAACCAGGACACAACCTCAGCCAGAATAAAACGGACAAATAATCTATGAATGGATGTTTTCACCAAGGCCCCTTTTCAATGCTTCTAGGTGTTCGAATGAGGGAGGCAAGACATTTGCCTCACAAAGGCACTTGTAATGAGCAACCCCTCTTATTCTGCCATGTGAACCACAAACTATGAAGGGAGAAGCAAATCATGCACATACCTTTGAACCCAGCACCCAATCATTATTGAGAGTGACTTGGAATTCATTACCTCTAGTTGTGTTGACATTGAAGAAATAGGAAAACTCATCAAGCTTGTTCACTTTTTGTCTCCGATGTCGTCACCCCTATTTTCTCTAGGTTGTTGCTCACAAATGCAACGAAAGAAGATGATGATGTACCCTTGTTTGATTATGCGTTCATCGAGCTTTCAGAAGTTGCGATCGCATGAATGACACCCTTGCCACCCTTGGTCAGTGTGTTGCTCTTTGGTAGTAGGTTTGGTCCAAAAAAGACTTAGGCCCAATTGTGGAGTGTTGGGTTAAATTAACCCTATAGCCCTGTTTCTTTTTTAGTGGCTGGTTACTCCCCTGAACGCACATCATAGCCTCCCTAAAGTCTTACACAGATAGCGCTCTCAACAGCTTTGACTCTATTTTCAACCTATGCCTCAACTGGTGGTCATATACCCAACGTTTTTGCCATGTCTTGGTAGAATCATAGTTTAACAAAATCCCTTTTATGGACCTCTATTTTGGGAGGTACTTTAACAGCTGGGAAGGATTGAAAGTGGGGAAATTTACAATCAAGTTCCAAATAGAAGAATTTGTTGATGCCTTATTTTGATGATAACAAAATGATTTCAAGAGTTATAAAGCTTAAATTGTTATTGATTATGTGTTACTGCTGAAATACTCGAATTCTGTCTAGTTTGTATGAAAGTATTGAGGAATACTCGAGTTCTGTGTTTGAATGCTTGAGTATCAATGTTTTTCATAAGTTTAAAATCAATACTTTCAAACAATACTTGAGTTTTTGTTGAAAGTGTTGACAATACTCGAGTTCTTGATTTCAATATTCGAGTATTGGAGGCTAAAAATGTTTATGAAATCCAACACTTTAAGTGAAAACTCGAGTACTATGATGAAGTGTTGCAAACACTCAAGTGATCATTTTGAATACTCGAGTATTGGTGTTAAAATGTGTTTTGAAAGAATACTCCCATGTGAAACTCGAGTATTGATGTTGAAGTATTGGCAACACTCGTGTATTGTGTTGCAATACTCGAGTATTGGGCTTGTTTTTCAAATAAATACTCAACACTTGAAGCAGAACACTCGAGTTACAAATGGAAGTATTGACAACACTCGAGTATTGAGCCAAAATACTTGAACTTGAAGTGAAACACTCGTGTTGTGGAAAAAGTGTTGACAACACTCGAGTGCTTGTTTTCAACACTCGAGTATTGAGCAAAAATTTTCAAATGAGAGACAGCACTTCAAGCACAACACTCGAGTATTAGGTGAAAGTGTTGACAATACTCGAGTGTTGATTTTTGAACACTCGAGTATCGAGGTACTTCTTCTCAAAAACTCAACACTTCCATCTAAACACTCGAGTAATGGACAACACTCGAGTATTATGTTTTCAACACTCGAGTATTAAGAGATTTCAAATGATTTCACTTCTAGTTTTCTTCTGAACACTCGAGTATCAACTGAAAGTATTCTCAATACTCGAGTATAATGATTTTAACACTCGAGTATTCACATCAAATTTCAAAATCTTTTCCAATACTCTCAGTTAACACTCGAGTAACTTCAAAAGTGTTTACAAAACTCGAGCATTGAATCAGAACACTCGAGTATCACTTCACAAAATTCAAAATGCTTGACTAACACTCAAGTATTATGATCAAATACTTGAGTATATTTTATCAACGGCTATTTTCTCTCTCTGACAGTTTTTCACCTCCTTCTTATCTTTCCTTATTCATGTATAACAATGTTTGAACTTAACCTACCCTCATAAATGCTGAAATGCAAAATCATAGGAAGAGAAAAATGTTGTACCTACAGACAGATAGCATAAATCAAGCCTTCATCGTCCACACTGCTCAGAAAGCATTAATTGTAACATTAATGGCGAAGACAAAGAGTTGGTGGATGAGAGTAACGGGAAATAAAATCTATCTAACAGTAACTTTATTTCTCTCATATATAAAAGCACCAAGCATTCATTGCAGATACAACAATCCTTCACAAGCATTAAAGTCATTAGTCTACTTCTCTGTGAAATTATTCAATTCTCACTCCGAACTTCATTTATTGCTATCTACTCTTTGAGAGAGATTCTTAGAGCAAAATCTTTTGTAAATCTGTGAGTTAATTCAAGGTTGGGACCTTGAGTATATTGGGTTAAGATTTAGTCTGAAAGCCAAAAGAAAAACAGTGAGTGTGAGACTCTGTTTTATTACGAGTAGTAAGGGGGAGTGTGAATCTCCATTGTATTGAAAACAGAGAGTGTCTTACTCTATTTTATTGAAAAGAGAAAGGGGGAGTGATTCCCAAATTGTAAAGGCTTGTGAAGCCAATTTTGTTACTGATAGTGGATTTGGAAATCTCGGGGGTGCCCTGAGGACTGGACGTAGGTCAAGGAGACCGAACCAGGATAAATCTCCGTGTTCATATTTCTTTCTCCCTCGGTGACATTAATTTCTATTCCTGTGAAGTTTAAAGTTGTTTTAAATTTTTATATTAGACCAATTCACCCCCCTCTTGGTCAAATCCTATTCTAACATAAAGTTTATCAACTTGATGATACATTCATTTGAAACTTCCTTACACTACTACAGAGTATAGTTTTCACTTCTAAAATTCACGTTCTTTTTTCAAAAATGGAGTAAAAAATGAAGGCAGTGGCATTTTGGTAATTATAAGAATGGAGATATGACTTTAGGTGCCCTATCTTAAGGATAGGGCGCATAAAGGAGCCTTTTAG
>JANTPZ010090029.1:0-10073 GCA_025593235.1 Vachellia pachyceras
CTCTTTTGCTCTTGGAGAGATAACAGTTCAGCCTCACAATCTTTTCTCTCTTTCTCCAACTTAGAGATTTGTTCCTGCAGCCTAGCTTCCTTCTCTTGAGCTTCATCCATAAACTTCTGGGTCTCAAACATTTTGGAAACAAGAGCAATAGCAACCTCCTTTCGTTGATTTAGCTCATCCTTGATGGTTTTATCTCTTTCTTCAAGCACCGTAAATTTATTGACAGCTGCAAATGCTTGGGTGAAGGAAGACAGAATGTTAGGAAAATCTCTATGCATAGACTTTACTATTGACATAACTCCGTTAGAAAGAGATCCATCTTCCAAGGAAAGGCGAGACAAGAAGTTGAGAGATGTATGTAGGCGGAGACTGTTGGCCTCTGAGGTTGCAATGTCCTTAAGAGGCATCTTTAAGGATTCTTCCAAGTCAGCAAAGGCCCTTACAACAAGCTCATCTTTGGCAGAATGAATAGATAAAAATGGTGATTCACCACCAAAATCATCCTCCATAGATTCAAGCATTGTGATGAGATCATCATCTTTCAAGTAATTGACATCTGACTTCCCTGGGTTGAGCTTGATTTGACTTTGAATCTAATAATAGAAAGTGATTTGAAAAACCACACATGAGTTTCGAGCTACATCAACAATATTTTTCATTATGCTAAGATAAAAGTTATATATACAAGTCGATTTACTCATTTTCAAACAAATTTTCATTTTAAGAGCACTCCTTGAACCTGATATATATATGCTAGCAACTGTGTAGCCGCAAGATCATGAATCATGACCATATATAAGAATAAAGAAGTTTAATAAATGACAACAAAAGATGTCACCTTTGAGCCAAGAAAAGTATTGGAAGGCTTACATAGGGAACTGTGTTTGTGGATGAAGTGACCAAGATACAAGGTGGAAAGCTTGCTAATTTTGAATGAGTTGATGGAGGACCTTCAAAGCTTCCGTTAACATCCTGCAATGAAATAAGTTATAACCAGTAAGTTTGACCTATTTAATATTTGAGTTAGTTGGTAGAGTTTATTGTTTTTCTCCTACGTTTCCCTTTGATAAGTTTTCCTTGTGAGCATTTTGTCCTTCCAAGTCTCTAGCACTCTACATGGTTCAAAGAAAAAAATTGAGAATCAGTTTATCCATATGTGTGTGTGTGTGTGTGTGTGTATGCATGACACGAGCATAACTTTGATTTTATGAAGAATTAAATTATCTGCAATTTCTTTTTGCAAGTGATTGTTGCTGGTCCGACAAATTTGATTGACTAATTAATATCAAATAGGTTAATCTTAAGGAGGAAATTATGCACATAATTATATAGTCTAAGACGGTTATTTAGGAAACTTACCGTTTCATCATTAGGTGTTTTATTTAGAGACAAATCTACTAGATTATTTGTCGACTGCTTGCTTATCGATTCAGGTCGTAACGATGAAGTTGGAATTTCTGTATGCATCTCTAGATAATGCATTGTTTGATTGGCACTCTGAAATACAAAGTTAACTTATATCACAAGCTCAAGAAAGACAATATCCGAGCAAGACGTCAACTAATAAGATAGTAAGGCTAACCAACCATGGTTGAGCTTGCTGGTTTTGAATGAGCTAATGGAGTAACTATCTTAATATTCCCTGATGCACTGCACTCTCCAGCTCTTCCATCAACAATCTACAAAGCAACAAAAGATACGTAACATTAAGTCAATATTAATTGAACCAAATGCTTGAGCCTCTATTGTTACCTTTTCCTTCGACGTGTCTTGCTTGTCCGGACTTTGATCTGCTGATCTTTCCTCATTCTGTGCCCCAGAAGAGTGGATAAATTGCATTATATATCATATTTCACATGATGTCCATTAAGCATGAGCAAAACCAAGTATAGAATATATATATATATAAAGGATTTTTTTGGCGTTAAAGTAAGACATTGAAGATATATGCATACCTCCGTAGAGTTTGGTGAACCAATGAATGTCAAATTCTGGTCATTGCTCGAACCTCTAGTTTCTTGGCAATCAATTTGTTGGGTGGTTTCTCCACGATAATTGTCCATAGATTTGATAATATTTTCCAATGTTGTGTCCAACAAATCATAAACTATATCATCCATTCCTAAGAAATTGTTTAAATTAGCAATATTACGCAAATAAATTATATTATACAACAGTAGCAATAATAACAACAAATTAAAGAGTTGGCCCACTAGGCGGGGAAATAAATTATATCATATTTGAGAAAAAAAAGTATTATTATTTGAAGTATATAAAATGAACGTGGGATATTATATCTAGAGATCTAAAAACCAATATATTTGTTTTAAGCAGTTGAGGAATGAAGCAAGTAGAAAACCTAGTCAAACCACCCAGCCACCCACCCACCCACATACATACAGTTTAGAAAGATATTGATTAGTAAGAATTCATCGATGTCATGTTGACAAAAAGTGTCAAGTATGGATAAAATGTAAGTTTGGTCCATTAAATTTATATAAAATTTGAACTTAGTTTCTCAAATTTAAAGAATGCAATTTTAGTCCTTTAGTTTTAATTGAAAAATGTTCAACAAATTTTAACAGCGATTGTACATTTAAATGCTGATAAAACCCTATTAAAGTTTCAACATATAAAAAATAATCATATTAAATAATTAATATTAAAGTATATTTTACCATTATTTAATTACAAAATCATTATTTAAATTCGTTGAGAAAGTATTTTTCTGTGAACTCAAACTAACATATGTAACACAATAAATGACTAAAAGTGCATTTTTTTAATTTAATGGACCTAACTAAAACTTTATGTGAATTTAGAAGACCAAAAACTATACTCTAGCTCATGCAGCATTATAAAAGTTGATTCTAATCATATATATATATATATAATTACACAAAAAAAATAATATTACATATACATGCATGCATGATGCAACTATGGCATTGAAGTACCTATAAGGAGTACCTTTGGGCAGTTTTTGAAGCAATTCTTGAGGGGTAATAGAGGAAGTGAGAGATAGTTTGGGGCATCGTTGCACAACAATGTATTTCACGGTTTGCAAAGCAATGGAAGGAGCTATTGAAGTGATTGAGGGAAGGTCCCAAAGTAGAACATATTCCAAAGTTGTGTCATGTTGTTCGTGTCCAAATGCTTGCTCTAGTACAGATGCATGTTCTATGGACAGTACCTTTAATTTTGGAATCACTTGACATGTGGAAACCTTAGGGAATACACATTTCAATTTATGGCAACGTCTGATGTAGATTTCAATAAGTCTTGGGAAGACATGTTCATGAGAATTGGACATATTTTGATCATCTTCCTCAATGATTTCCTCCAACTCATTACAGTCTTCAATTTGAAGTGTCCACAACTGAGGGAGGCTTTTCAGGATGGATGAAGGGAATACGTGTTTCAAATATCCACAACTCGCTAGTTGTAACCAAGTAAGATGCTGAAGGAGTAAAGAATTTTTGGGACCCCTCCATATATGCTTCAACTGGGGTAGCTTAGTGCAATTAATGTACCTTAAGCTAGATTTTACTTGTTGGTCACTGATAGGAAGCTGTTCTAGATCAAAAACAACTTCTACTTTATCATTAAATAGATCAAGATCCTGCAAAGTTTCTAGTGGGGCCACAACTGCCTTCAATAGGTCCTGTAGAAGTGAAAAGATGTCACATGAATCAATTATTGTAAGAAATCTGGATAAAATGCACACGTTGTAGTAATGTAAACCAATATGACTTGAGGAAGTTTTCTTTACATATTGTGAAGTGTGAACTGTATTGATGGTGATAGAAATCATAAAGCAACATGACTTGAGTAATGTAAAGCAACATGACTTGAGTAATGTAAAGCAACATGACAGATTTTACGGTTCTTCATATTGATGGTGATATAAATTATATGAATAATTTGAAAATACTAGAAGGGGAGGAATCGTACCTCATAACATGTTTGATCGTACTCTTGTCTCAATGCACTACATGCAACCCAATGATTGATAGATTTAATATTTAACTTGGGGCAATTATCTAATTGCAACCATTTCAAAGAAGGCCATGTGGGATGATAATTTTCAGGACAGATACTAATGATATTATGCAAGTGTCGAAGTTCAAGATTTTTTAGAGCAGAAAACTCAATTATCCGAGGCTTGTTTACATTCAAATCTTCATACAGAGATTGGCCAAACATGGTTCTCAATTCATCGCATCCTTCTACAGATAGAGTGTCGAAGTGTGCAAGGTTCTTTGCGAAAGAGATAGGCATCAAGTATTCTAGTTTCTTGCAATTGCATGCTTTAAGACTTACCAATTTTGGGAATGCAATTCCATAGCTCTCATATTCACTTCCATCAACTATGTCCTTCACATCTTCTTTCAATATATGCTCAAGTGAATCACAACTTTCTATATGAAGCTTCTCCAAGTTTGCAAAAAGGTTTTCAAAAGCCTTACAACTGCAAAGTATTTTCAAATGCTTTACCTTTGTAAGAGTTAAATGAGTCAAATTGGAGATGATTCCAAATTGATTTGGATTATTTGCATGGCCCATAACACATTCTATGCCATCTGAATCATGAAGGAAAAGACGAGTCAACTCATTCATACCTCCTCCTATTGTTTGCCAAAGGTCAGGAATGATATTTTTCAAACTTCTAGGGATTCCCTTTAAAGAAAGACTCTTTGCCCTTTTCATCATATTCTTACTTGTTCCAATTGAGACACAATTCTCAAAATCTTCAATATATAAACCTCTTGCAACAAAAGAATTGCAGTCCTCAAATTCTTCAGAAAACAAAAAATCTTTATTTGTCTTGCCAAAATGAATGCAATAACTCTTCAACGCTGGTGCAATAGGGCTAATTTTATCAAAAAATTCAGCATTATTTTTATTTTGGTCCTCCCACTCTGTTCCACTATTACCAAAAAAATACAATACTTCCAATTGTGAACATCTTCCCATTACTTCAAAAGGATTCCTTTGAATTTTGCAACCACGTAAATACAACAATCTCAATTTTTTTTGTAGTATGATGCATTTTGGCAATTCATCAAAAGAACAATCCCATATTGTCAAAGACTCCAGTCTTTCTAACCTCCCTATAAAAGAGATATCACCCAACACCCAACCTGACAGCATGACACAACACAAATTGTTTATCAAGCTGATTGAAATGGGCAATTGAAGAGCTAGATCTTCTTGACGAGTAAGATTTTCAAGAACCAAAGCTGTAAGCTTCTCCATACCATGGAGAAAATCATCTGGTATAGTCACACATGGGTCTAAATATATGGAGACATGAAGAAACTCAAGTTCAGGACTATTTAACTTGTTAGGAAATTTGTCAACTTTTTCAAACCATAAATATCTTACCACATCGTCCTTCATTATCATATCTTCTTTTAGCCGTCCCATAATCAACTTATTATTCTTTTTTGCAATCCATATGGCTACATCGCGAACCAAGTCGTGCATTTTGACACAACCTTCATAGTCTTCATAAGCTTTTAGCAATAAACATGAATCTAGAAGCTTCTTTATGGCCTTCTTGATTACTTGGGTCCTTGCCCAATATGAGGGAACCTCTCGAGCAAGACCAAGCCCTAATCCAATTATGATTAATCGATCAATCTGAATTTCATAATCTTCTGGATGCACAGAACACAATAGGAAGAGTGATTTAGCCACTTCATTCTCTAGATTATCATAGCTTAATCGAAGACATATGTAAGTACTTTTTAGACCTTCTTCAATATCTATCCAACTTGGATTTCTCAATATATTCAATGCTTCAACCCACTGGTCATAAGGTTTATCCTTCAAAGCACTGGCTACTGCTGCAATTGCAATAGGTAAGCCATCACATTCTTTTGTAATTTTTAGTGCCATATCCTTCAAGGAGTTAGAGTGGTCATCAGACAACCCAGCATGCTTCTGAAAGAGGACCCATGATTCATCCTCATTTAAACCCTCCAAGGGAATTGATTTCTGACAATTCATCAATTCACATACATTAAGTTTACGTGTGGTTATAAGAGTAGTGCAACTGGTTTGACTATTAGCAATAGGAATCCCTATGTCTACAAAATCAAGTTTATCCCATACATCATCTAGAATAATCAAAAATCTTTCTCCACCGGTCAATCTCATGAACAAGCGTTGAGCTCTCTCAAGGTTCTCCTCCTCTTTCAATTTCAGATTTAGTTGCCCAGCAATCTTGCCCTGAATTTTTCTTACATCAATCGGATTAGACACAACCACAAATACTACTTTGTCAAAAAATTTCTCTACTTCTTTGCCCACTTCTTTTACCAAAGTTGTTTTCCCAGATCCCCCCATGCCATACAATCCAATCATATGAATCTCATGATCCCCTAGTGCCCTCAGAAGACCATCATATGCTGCCTTTCTACTCTCAAAATGCACAAAATCTTGAGAGGAAAAGTAGTTCATACCTACAAGTGGTGCAAGTCGAGAGAACTCTGAGAACTCAACTTGATTGTGCCTTATAATTTCCTTAGTCTTCTCATCAAGCTGCTTTGCAAGATAGTAACGTCTGGTCAAGTTCGGGCAGTGCTTAAGACAAGATATCTTGTTTCTCTTCTTTGTTTTCTCTTGTAGCTCCACCACTTTTGCCATCAGGAGGTTCGCTTTGTCCAACCACTTCTCAACTTCACTAACAACCTTGTGAGTTCTCTTCTTAGCATCCTTAGCACGATCTAGAATCTCTTGTATCTTTGATTGCAGGTTCTCCTTTTCTATTTCAAGCTCTTTGACATAATTGTTGAGGCGGAAAGGATAACAAGCTTGAATTATTGCTTCACCCACTAACCTGTTCAGCATCTGAGCCGCAACAGAAATAACCAAATCCATTGCCACCGAAATCACAATGTAGGCCTATATATTTGGTGATGATATAATCCTGTTGGATGCAACGTATTTACTAATTAGCATATAATCATACTTCATGCATTCTTAAGTAATCCAAGTCTTTGCACTATGGGGCCATCTAAATCTTTGAATTATGTGTCAAAAGATAGTCTACTTCAACTTTTTTTAGCTCTGTTGCCCATACAAGTTAAATTTTAGTCTACTTCAACTTTTTTTCTATTTTCCGTTTTCACAGTTTCATTGTCAATTATTCCTTTTCTTATTGCTAAAGTACATCCTCACTTACTGCAATCATGGGTCCCATCATTTTTCCTCTCCATTTCCCATGATTCTCTCCCCCCTCCCCCCTAAATTCTCTATTTCTTCTCAACTTTTGTAATAGTTGATATACATTTCTTTCCAATTCCCTCCTTCTAATATTTACATTTCATCTTTAGCTTTTTCCATGGATGTGGGAAAAACAAGAAATTAAAATAGTTATAATTTTTATATAATATTTAATTTTAAAAATAAATTATAATAGATAGAATAACTTATCAAAAATAAATTGGGAAAATCCATATTAAATCAAGTAGAAATATACAAAGTCTAATTCAAGCACACAAATTTATTAAATTTCTAATGAGATTTATAGGCCTTACTAAGAATTTCTGAATTTTGTTAAAAAGACTAGAATACCCATTTGTCATTAGAATCAAAAATTGAAGTTATATGTGTGCCGATTTTTAGTTACAAATCACCAAAACTCTTCATATTAATACTGAAATCTACGTCTCATTGAATTATTTGTATATCAATTTTTAACTTTTAACTTGACTTTCAACAATATTGAGAGATATTATGATAATTTTTTTTGAAGCCCTACTTTTGAATTGCTATTTTGTTCTGAATTTTTGAAAATATGAAAGGTTTATACAAAAAAATTTTAAATAAGAATTTGTAGATTCCTATTTTGTTTTCAATTGTTTTGATATTATGTTCTAAATCTTGTACTCTTTTATTCAATTTTTTATTTTTAATATACAAGCGAAAAAAATATATAACATTTTGATAATTATTATGGTGAAGAAGAATTATCCTTCTTGCGCTCTTCCCAAGAAAATTGAGAAATTAAGGACATGTATGAAGCAAGGAGGAAAGGTATTAATTAGAAAAAAAAAGGCAAGGAGAAATAGGCTTAGGCCAAAAAAGAAAGAAAAGAAAAAGGTATATAAGTAAAATTACAAAATTCAAAAATACCAAATAAGACATATATGTCTTGTTAAGGATTTGATAAAAGTGTATGTCTAAATCAGAATTTATATATTTCAACTGGATTTATTTAATATTGCCCCAAATAAATTCCTATAGGGGTATATGAACGGTACTAATTTTGAGACTAAAATCAATTTCTTATAAACTGCATAAGTGTATAAACTCTTACATTTTTTTCTCATTTTTAATTTAGTTTCCATAACTTGTTATTTTTATTAAATCTTTATAGCTTCCTTAATTTTTATATTCTTACAGATTCAATATTTAATATTTTTATATTCTTAAAAACAACATATAATATCAAGACATAAAAAGTATCTTTTTTAAGAAACAGACAGAAAAAAATGAATTTTTTTCCGATGTAGATGAAATTTCACGAAAAACTAGGGGAAGTATTCGTTATTATTTTTTTTTTATAGCTATAGTTACGGATGAAAGACCAACAGCATTTTCTCATACTCCATCGATCACCGGGTATTCCAGAAAAAGGAAATCCAGTAATGCAATAATAAAAAGAAAGAAGACTAAAGTGGAATTATGTGTTAAGCAAGGTTACCATTAAAGTGAAGATAGTTAAGCAACTTGTATATTTAGGAATCCGTTAGGAAAGTGATTTTATGTAAGTTGATGGAAGTATATAAGAGGAGTTTTGTCTTAATTTGTATCTAACGTAGTTGCAACATACTTCCCAAGCAAAGACGGATAATTCAGGACGTTACCACCTTTCATTACGTTTACATCTACCTTCAGGACGTTACCACCTTTCATTCCAATATCAGAAGCCTACTTCTTATTGTAGGGTAAATACGGTTGTTCGGATGGGTGTAGATAGGGGTGCTCTCGGGACGGGACGGGATCGGGAAATACCAATCCCGATCCTGATCCCGAAAAGGGTTCGGGATCAATTTTTGATCCCGATCCCGATCCCGATTTTTCCCGAAATTTCGGGATCGGGAATTTCCCGAATCGGGATCGGAAATTTCCCGATTTATTTTTATATTTTTTTAAAAATATATATTTTTAAAATATATATTATTAAAAAATATATATTTATATTATTAAAATATATATTTATATTATTAAAAATATATATTTATATATATATTTATATTATTTTTGGGATCGGGAAAAATCGGAATCGGGAAATGCCAATCCCGATCCCGATCCCGAATATCAAAATTCCTGATCCCGATTTTTCCCATCCCGAAAATTTTCGGGACGGGAAAATCCCGTCCCGAAAGCTCGGGATCGGGACGGAAAGTTCGGGATCGGGAATCGTTGGGCAGCCCTATGTGTAGATGGGGTGCATGCAGGGGTTTGAATAGAACTATAATTTTAATCACTCAAATTTTAAGTAATTTGGATGTAAAATTATGAAAAATCTTATGTTATATTTATTTTTGGCCTTGGGATGAAATTTTCTTAGAGTATGAATGTGGATTTTTTTAAAAAAATAAAAAGAATAACTCAAATGAGAGCACAAAATACTATTCTGATAATGATATTTAATACTTTACTAAATTATCTTGAATAACCTATAAAATATGTTACAACATCACGCACACTATCATTTCTCACGCCTCGTTTGGTACGCAGAGTTCATTTTGATAGATATGGATATGGAAATGGATATGGATGTGGATGTGGAAATGGAAATGGAAATGAGGTTTAAAAGTATGTTTGATATGTCCTGAAAATGAGGTATGATTTTTAGATGAAAAGACCTAAAAGCCCTTCTAAATTAAAAAATCTTTTTTTTTAACTTTTAAAACTACCTAAATCAAATTAAAAAATTTTTATAAAAATTTTTAGATAGAATTATCAATATGGAATTGGAAATCCAAGCTTTTCATGTGGAATTGGAAATCCATGAGTTTGATGGAATTGGCTTCCATGTGGAAGCCAATTCCATC
>JANTPZ010090030.1:0-45338 GCA_025593235.1 Vachellia pachyceras
AGAGAGAGAGAGAGAGAGAGAGATGACAACAGTAATTGTGTACAGACAGCTAGCGTAGAGCTGCATAAATAAATATCCAGAATGAAGGACTGGCTGGATAGACCAGACAAAGATGGAACCACTGCTTAACTAAGACACGTAGTTTTCAACTTAATTGTATTTGAAGCTAGAGTTTAAGACGTCAAACAACAAGATTATATTCTTGCTAATGATGAGGTAATACAAGTTTTGGAATGAAGCTATATGTATCAGGAATAAATAAAGATGATATGGCGGGATGTGTCGTAATCAATTATACTTGAAGTAATTAACTTTAAGATGGATGTATTGATGAAAAGTTTATGTATATGAATAATAATAATTGGAGCCAAAAACTTATTTAATTTCAAAACCTAGATTTTACCCCAAAATCTAGATTTTATTTAAGTACTCACATTTTTCAGAAAAAGCTATTTTGTATATAAAACTTCGGTTTGAAATTTAGGTTTTAAAAAAGTTATTTTCTTGTCAATTCAAACACTCTCCTAAAAAAAATTCTTTCTTACCTTTCATTCGTTTCTCTTTCCTCTTTTCTACATGTTTTTTGCCTTGAATTCTGTAAAAACTAATAACCCAAACACAATCTTTCAAAACCTAGATTTTGCCTTAAAATCTGTAAAAACTAATCTTCAAAATCTATTCTTCAAAACATAGATTTTACTTCAAAATCCATAAAAACTATTCAAAATGACTATCAAACAAGTCCTTAATCGCTGTATGGCATATCTCACACGGAAACTCATATACAAGCATATGTGGGTTGACGACGTATATCTAACTAGCGCATATATAAACTTCAATCACCCATCCCTCATAATAAAGTGATCAAGCAATTATTGGATTTCTTGGATTAGGTCTCACATCAACATAGACTGCTGAATAATTAATAATGACAGTATATATGATCGTAATGCATATATATTAAACATATTATATATCAGTTATTCTTGTATCATGCCTCTATTATTGTAATCCTCAGTTAATGATGAATTCATGTGCATGTAGTGTGTGTGTGTGAAACAATGCATGGATGGCGCAGAGAGAGAGAGAGAGAGAGCGAGAGAGAGAGAGAGAGACTGCTCTGTTGGCTGAATTAGCGATAAGAATGAGAGAGAAGGACAAAGTAATCACATAGCAAGCAAGATAATGATAAATACATGGGACCCCTCTCCTCTCCTCTTCCCCCTTCCCACTCTTCTCTTGCACCCTCATCACCACGATCATATTTATAATTGGCTTCATTCACTGGACCATTACATATATATTCACCTATACTATTGTTGGCCAAAAAAAAACAGTTGATAACTATTTTGTCTTTATTTTAATTCACTCCCGGCTAGCTTAGCTAGGAGAAGGCAAGTGGTGTGGATTAGGAAGATAAATCCATCATGTCGTGCCCTTTTCTGTTTCTCTGGCTTTTCCGATCCTCTCCCTTCCACATATTCATTTGCTTCTGGACTTTTCTTCCATTGCAGGCCTTGCTTTGATTTTGATCTTGTTTTACTCGTTTATAGATACACATCGATCATCTCCGTCTCAAATTGGCTCATCTATCAAATTACTCTCTTTATGTTCAAATGAATTATGATATTTTTGTCATTATCAATTTAGTATTGAATCACAACCTCGGAAACTGTTCATATGTTTGTGCCATCATTGAGTTTGGTTATCTGTGGTCACATGTGAAAGATACATATCGGAGTTTTCAAAGTAATGTTGTCCAAGCAAAGCCACTACGAATGGGACATATGCATACGCATAGAACAAAGCCAAGCCAGCCCCCCCTAGGAACTTAATTGCAAGAAAAAAAAAAGGTTTAAAAAAAGCGCAAAGAAAAATTATCTTCCTTTACCCTTTCTTTCCGATAAAAAATGGAATCACTAATGGTATACGTTGACAGAACAGATACCAATAACACTTACAGTTCAAGGCACATACCGAGTTATAGGAAGAGAGACACAGGGAAATTAACAAGGCGATCCAGAGAGATGACATGTATAAGTATCGAATTCAATGTTGTGTAGGATCACTTTAAGCTAATTAGGTGAGAGAGAGAGAGAGAGTTTCTAGAGAGAAGGAGAGGTATAAGCTAAGTGACAGAAAGGTAATAAGGAATGGAGCTTTTTGGATAGGAAGGAAATTACACAAGCTTTATGAGTTTTGTTCACACACATAGGGCTTGTTTAGGGAGGGTGTTTGCCTCCCCAAAAGCCATTCCTACGTTTATCGAGACAAAATTTCTCTCACATATTTATCTCGGAATCTGTGTCCGTTTTCCCAACGGACTATCCAAGCAAGTCTTAAGAAGATAAGAAAACATTTGCAGCAGGGTTGTTTAATTTGCTTGCACACTCATGTGATTGTGGGGTACGTACTGCCATTAATCTCAACGAATCCAAAGTGAAAAGTGAAAGCTAACTCAGAGATGGAAGATTAGATTACATGGGAAAGGGCAGTGTGATTGTGCGTGGGCTTCTTATTGGAATTATTATCGAATATAAGCTGTTGACATGTTTGATTCATTACACGTTCAAATTAACCATCCACCAAATAGCAATCATCACCCAGCGCATAGTGTATGAACATCGCTTTCCTCGCCAAAGCCAAGCTTTCCTTTCATATAGATCTCTTTTTAATTATATGATAAAATTCTCTTGATTTTTCTTATGGACTTGTAACCTAATTATAGATTCCGGGCAGTTAATTGTATGTATATATAATTAATCTCAATTTTGCCACACGCATATATATTTTTTTCTTTAGTGATAATTTATTCATTGATCAAAGCTAGGTTGGAACACGGCCCCTTCATTCCTCATTTACCCAATGTGTGTCCTGAACCATTCGTTTTAATTAATTAATTTGCTTGGGGCGCACGTAGGAGAGAGACACATATCATGCTAACCGCTTTCTGCGAATCGGAATTAATAAGGGTGTGTTTGGCAATGATTATGGAATACCCAAACGCACGTTCAACGGTATTTTTTTGTAAAATGAGATAATCTCCTTCACATATTTACCTCGATTTGCGTAAAAGTACTTCTCTACCGTGTTCCCAAACGAACCTTAAATTAATTGTGTATGCCAATCCATGTTTCTTAAGATTTAAATGTTCAAAATTAATGGTTATGCTCGCAGTTGCTGCTCAAAGAGATGATCATCACCACCGATCAATTCTGTCAAACATCCTGACAAAAACCTAACCAACAAATCATTTATTTATTTATTTGCCAAACAACAAATCATTTATTGATTGCATATGGAATTGTGTTTTATATGTATAGATGGCAGATTCTTTTCCTTCAATTATGAATAAATTATAAGGGAAAGTAAATGTTTAATTGAGATAAAATATAAAAAATTAACTATTACATAGATGGATAGAAAACTTATACAAATGTCAAAGACTCAAGGAGGCAAGTATTGTTCTTTTTTTTTCCTTAAAAAAAGTTGATTTAGTATTCTGCAGTAGTCCGAAAGCATCCAAGAGCTTTGACAGTCCAGCTCCAGCATGCATAAGCTAAAGCTATACATGCCCTGCCAGAGACCGTTGTGAGATTCTGACAACAAAAGTTGTTAAGTAAGATGATTATATATAATTGCCAGAATTAAGAGGATTATATATTAAAGAATAGTTTGATTAATGTATTAAAAATATTAGCATAGCATTAATAAGATAATTCGATGACATGTGTTCCAACTCATAATGCCCTGACAATGCATGCGTTAGTAGTTTTCTAATAACAATGTCTTAACTAACGGTGGATATTATATAATGTGCTTGGTTGAAAAAGTTTATTTACTCTCCAAAAATCACGTTCAACAGTGTTTTTCCGTAAAATGAGATAATCTTTTTCACATATTTACTTCGACTTGCGCAAAAGTATTTTTCTACCAAGTTCCCAAACGGACACAATTTCATGAGTGTTAGTAGCCTATGTATCATTTCACGTTGATATTAATAAACAGAAATAGATCCTGAGGGAGCATCTGATTCTTCCATCCATATGATTTATTTTAATCACTTTCAGCGCAGTGTCAACACCTGCATGGTTTATCGTCTTTGCTTTTAAATTTTGCACTGTTTCGTGTATGCCAAAACATAGACGTCCGTCTGCATCATCATCACACTGTATCCTACCTTACAATCAATTCCAACTCGATCAAACAATCTGTATCGCAATTAATTTCTTTCCACTGATAAAAACAGACCATGTAATTTATGAGCAACCATTTTATTTTACTTTCCAGAATATGAGATTGAAGTGAGTGTATTTGAACGAGTAAAAAATTTGATATTGGTTAGGCATGAGATTGAGCACTATTTGTCACTTGGGAGTGTAACATTATCACATCACATGTATGTTCCTCCCTGCAAAAACTGTTTCCAAGTGACAATATGGAACCAAGCCTGTCCCATTTCATTTTGTGTTGCTATTTTCCATAGCATAGGAGAAACAAATTGATGCTCCTCATATCAAACAGACAAAAGGACACATTCATGAGGAGTCAGAAAAGTACTCTCTGACCTTATTGCTTGAATGGGTTCCTCTCATAGTCTCGTTAATATTGTTCATGACACACACACGTGTATGTATGCGTGTATGCATAATTCCACTTATTAAAAGAAGAGTATGCTAATGACAATTGAAATGAGTGAACAGTATAGGGAGCCATGTAATTGAAATATCTTATAATTAAAAAATAATAATGAACCCTTAAATATATAGAAGGGATATTTGGATTGGTAACAATTAATTAAGTAACGTGGTAGGATTGGCTGATGTTGTAATAAGTGATGAAATTCTAGAACAATGAATCCAGGAGAAGGATGTCGTTTACCATCAAATTGGCTTCCACCATTACTGCTTATGTGGGGCATGCAACCTAAGCCCCTCGCACCAATAATCATGTATACATGCATGCATGTCACTTCACTAGCGGACTTGTATGTATTTGAGGGGGTGCGGACTTTCAGAAAATTAGATATATATTAGTACTATGTGATTTATTTTACGTACACTCATTTACTAATTTTGAATCCACTAAATTTTTACTCAAATTCTTTTCAAAAGATATTAAGAATAAGTCTCATTTATCTTCTTAAAAAATAGTTTGTACCCTTGAACCAGTATTTGAGTCCGCCACTGTGTCACTTACCCAATTTAACCTCTGACAGATAACGGTGGGTTGGTTGCAGAGAGCCAGATGGCATAGGATCTTCATAAAATCAGAGATGAGGGTACAGAGAAAGCGAGGTACGTAGGTGGAGATCGGCAATCTTATTTGCAGCAAGTAAAGTAAGCAAATGAGGAAGTGATGATGAGTTCCGAATTTAGAAAGGGATCCGCATTCTACTGTAACAGACGATGATCATATATATAGGATTGGCCCTCTCTTTTCCAACTCATCAATGCTTCATCATTAAATATACACATCTCGATCATTCATATGCAAACCTCGCTGCAATCCCAGCCACTAGCTTCTTACATTTGAACCACCTCTAGTTTACTGTAGGTGACACAAGAACAACATAAATATTCAACTTGTAATGCTAACAGAAGAGAAAAGGAAATCAGTCGTCTATATTGTAGAGCAGCGACTTGATTTCTTGTATTTTGGGTGTGATAATTATTTTAGTTTTTTTACATCTACAGTGTAAATAGTTGAATTAAGACAAATGTTACTAAGATATTGATTCAACCACCACTTGGGACCCAAAAGCAAAATTAAAAAGTATATACGTATAGACATCAGCATGATTTGGTCTCCATAAATAAATCTGTGAAATGGGAATCAGTGGCTTACAACAACAACAAAAAAACAAGAAGAAGAAGAAGAAGAAGAAGAAGAAGGAAATATAATCACAATTCAAGATATACGTCTGTATTTGGATTTTGGAGGATACGAATGTCGCTCTCAGCCCTTGAGGGGTCTACAAGTATTGATATAAATTGAAGATAAAAATCAATCACCTCATTAATTTGTTTCAAGGGGGGAGTTTGAAATGGAGTTTGTAGTTTTCTGTGGGGTTGATGGTGAGTGACAGCACAAAGAAAAGTGGCACCGACAGTGGAATCCAGAACCGAAAGAGGGACTTTGAGTTACTGATAGATCTGCCACGGCACAGCGCTAGTGAGTGAACTCGGCCCTCAATTGCAAAGCATCACTGTGAAGGTTGAAGGATCACTCCGTCTCCATCAGTCAGCGTAGATGGCTGTGTATTTAATTTAGCCATTGACCACCTTTCTTTTTAATAACTAAGGTGGAACATGCAGATTTTTCGAGATAAGGGCCCGTTTGGGGTCACTTTTTCAAAATTTAAGTTTTGTTCAAATACTCACATTTTTTTAAAATATAGATTTGAAACCTAACTTTTGAAAAAATTATTTTCTTATTAAATCACACTCTTTTTCCAAATAATTCTCTTTCGTCTTTTTTCTTTTTTTTCTTTCCTCTTTCCTACTTTTTGTCTTGAACTCCGTAAAAGCCAATGTGTGTGTTTGAGAAGTCCGTTGGGAGAAATGAGTTTACAGATTTCGAGGTATTTTGCAGATTTCGAGATGGTTTTAATGAATTTCGAGATGATTTTTTACAGATTTTGAGACGGTTTTGTCTCGACTTACGTGCACCGTTTGTGAAATGGTGTTCCCAAACAAGCATATTAATAATTTCTCGAACACAATCACCTTTCAAAGGTTTTGCTTTGGAATCCATAAAAGTTATTTTTTCAAAATCTATTTTCCAAAATATAAGTTTTTTTCTTATTAAATCACACTTTCTCAAAATAATTCTCTTTTGTCTATTTCTTTCTTTCTCTTTCCTCTTTCCTACTTTTTGTCTTGAACTCCGTAAAAACCAATAACCTCTCAAACATAATCACATTTCAAAATCTAGATTTTGCCTTGGAATACATAAAAATTATTTTTTCAAAATCTATTCTCTAAAACATAAATTTTACCTCGAATTTCATAAAAACTATTACTTGCAAGCGAGCTCTTAGTCCTCAAATAAACAATCCTCAATGGTACATCTTTATTAACAAAGGCCACGCTATTATGAACTAATAATAGTATTTTTTGTTAAAACCACTGTTCATCCAGACCAACGGGTACTTCAACTTTGAAGCTTCAAGAACTGGTCATTTCTTGTTGGCCTGCCAAAAATAATCCTTTTGGGGGGAAGTTCACTCTTCTTCGTGGCACTCATATTATGCCAGTTTTGTTTGTGTACTATGATCATGTCCACGTCATGAAATATATTGCAAGACTAATCAATAGAGATTGGGGAGAATGACAATTAAGAATCTAAAAAAAAATTGATATCAAACCAGAACCTCATCACAGCTTAAGTTCCCAGATACACCATTCGTTTTCCTATATTTCAGCACTGTTTTTTTTTTTTTGCTTCAAAAGTTCTATGTTGATATTAACCTTTTTTAACAAAATTAACTACTTGGTTGTTATTCTCCCAATCAATATCCTGAGAGCTCTCGGTGTAGTGCTCTCAACTTTTCATAACACGTCATTGAAGTATCTTTCTTTTTGCCAAAAGATACGCAAAACCTTTTAATTCTAAGCAAATCAAATCGACATTAAAATTTTAAGTTATAAGAAGTTGTCAGAGTTAAACTCTGGTATAATTTAAAAATGTTATTTGGTCAATGAATTTAAAATTTGATCATTGATACATCCAAGGATCTAAGCTCAGCAAAAGTAAATAAGGGCTCGTTTGGAAGCACGTTAAAAAAGTGCTTTTACATAAGTCGAGATAAATATAGGAAGAAGATTATCTCGTTTTGCAAAAAAACACTGTTGAACGGGTTTTTAGACTCCAAAGAAATGTTGTCAAACGAGGCCATTAGCATCCACAACGCTTACAACTAGTATTTTGAATTCACAAACAACCTAGTTATACAAGCGTTTCCTGCCCTCAACAAAAGAACGAAATAAACGCATTATCCGTATCTATCGCACGGTACAGCCACAGAAAGCATGCTAATGCTGGCCAATTGTATTCTCTAATACGTGTTTTGGATCATCGGTCTCTATTACAGTCAATCATTGATCCGTTAACCAAACTTCCAGATTCCGACACTACTAATTATTGAGATATCTTGGTTTGAATGAGCTAAAGTTCAAGACAAACAAAATGGCTCAATCTTTCCAGGTTCACTAACCTTGTCAGTCAGATGAAGGATCGAGTACATGCTTGATGATTTCACTCACAACTTGTATGATCTCCTCTTCTCTATATGAAGTCACAAACCTCACTGACAACAAAATACGGGCGTTAGTTTCCTGGTATTTGGAGTCTGTCGATATTCAATTTCACCTTGAGAAGCAAGTCCATAAATTATGTCCACAAAAAAAAAAAAAAAGACAACCAAGGGATTCTCATAGAACAATGAACAATATGAAGAAAATAACAGTAATCCAAATGCTGCCAAGAAGATGTCGGAATATCTCAAAGCGCCACATGAAATGAGGGAAATCCTAAAATTGAAAACCCAGGAATTGCTAGAGGGGCATCTGGCATCAGAGCCAAAGAAAATGCATCTTGCGTCAAACAGACGGCTTTTACAGACAGGTACTTTTCTGCTCATTTAAATTCTTTTAAGCTAGCTTATACACCACTTATATGGGGGCCAATGTCCCACATTAAATCAGTCAAATCTTCCCTAAAAGATATAGAAGCTGCTAACATCAATGGATTCCTAGAATGATGAATGAGATTATGAGACTAAATTCCGCAACATAATATAATCCAGGCCAAGGCCATCGATTTTCCAGATGCTCATTTCCATTACTAGAGGTGTCTAATAACAAGTACATGAATAAAATGACAAAACATTGTAAGAAACAGAACATACAAATTGCAGTAACAATTCAGGAAGTGGGTAAGCGATTAGCTGATACTGTAAGCTGTATGCATCTTGTATCGTTACCAAGTAGAGAAATGGAAAACCTATGCGCAAAAATCAATGTAATAGACGACCATTAAACAAATGGAAATTTCCCATCTTGAAAATTGAACTTTTCTCAACTTTCATGAGGAATAACACATGTACACTGCCCAAATGTGTGAAAACTTCAAAGTAAGCACGGTAGATGAGGCCGGTGAGCATTCGTAAATATTAAATGAAAACCATTTAAAATAATGTGTATTAGATCAAAATCAGCCAACAGCATCTGGGTGAACCTTTCTTACCCCATGGAAGGAGTGGAAACTCCCATCTCTGTTTTGGGACAGTGATCAAATAAGACGCAACCTGCGCCCCCAAAAAAAAGAAGAAGAAAAAAGGGAAAAGAAAAGAGAGAATCAAAGTAAATGTCGTTACCATAAATAACTGGAATTAGGAAACAACCGACGAAGAAAACACCAAGATTGATGCCGCGAGAGAGCAAGGAGACTTATAAAGAAATGATGTCTCCTCCTTTTCATAGAGAAGATCCATAATTTCCATACATGCTTCGAATTTGATAAGATCACCGACTTTGGCCACTCTCCTTCACTCCAAAAGAAGAGAATTAGCAAACACAATAAAACATCAGATGTGCGTATAAAATTTCTATCTTAGTAAATATGACTCACTTGATCTGCATCCAAAGCTCTTCAAGGAGTAAAAAGGCAATATTTTTTGTGCCAATCTCAAAATTCAACACCTTCGGAAGTACCATATCATATAAGCCAACCAATTGTAAACAAAATACTTGGCAGGTTTCTCAATTTATACCTGCATGAAGAGCACCTCCTGCAGATATCAATATCAATTGTCAACCACCGCAAATGTACATCATTCATAGTTGTTAAGACCTATCACAAGAAGCCCAAGCAGTGTGTGCAGCCCACGTAGTATCAGCTATATCCAGCCCAATATGTTAGCATGTTTATTTCATTAGCTGTGATGATTCTAGAATGTGTGTGCACAGATTTTGCTTTCCTTACGGTTACAATATTTCTATTTATACAGTGACTGTTATTGGACTAATGAGAAAACACCTTTTCTATTTTGTCCATTCTGCTCTCTGATTTTTACTTGGTATCAGAGCCAACCACTACCTCACGCCCTGCACCACCCAACCGTCGAAATGTCAGCATCAAACGAAGCTCAGAGCTCCTCCTCCGCCAACTCAACCACGGACTCTCTCCTCGCCAAGCTTGCAGACAGGAATCATCTCCCTGTCCAGAGCTGCTCGGTCAAGCTGGACCGAACCAACTACTCCATCTGGCTTACACATGTGCTGCCGATCATCAAGGGGTACAAGCTTGAGGGGTTCATCACCGGAACCAAGCCATGTCCGCCACGTTTCATCACTGAAAGGGATGCGACCACGATTAACCCAACGTTTGAAGACTGGGTGTCGGCTGACCAATTGCTGTTTGGTTGGCTTCTCAACACAATGACGTTGGAAATCTCTGCTAAAATGACCGGAGTCTCCACCTCTGCCGGATTGTGGCTTGCAGCGAAACAACTCGCCGGAGTGCAGACGAAATCCCGGCTACTCTTGCTGCGTTCTGAGCTTCAACGCACCAGGAAGGGTGCAATGAAGATGACAGAGTATCTCGTCAAGTTGAGGAGCATCGCCGATCAGCTAACAGTTGCCGGAAGTTCAGTCCCTCTTCCAGATCTGGTCATTCAAGCCTTGGCCGGATTAGATGGTGAATACAATCCAGTCGTCGTCCAACTGTTACAGCAGGCTGAAACTCTTACCTGGATCGAGTTGCAAACATCTTTACTCACCTTTGAAAGTCAATTAGATCAACTAGCTCAGTTCACTAATCTATCTGTTTCTAGAAACAGCTTCGCAAACTTTGCTAGATCTGATCATGTTTCTAGTTTCAAGAACAACACAGTGTTCAGGGGTGGCAGAAGCAGGGCACGACGAGGCAGAGGACCACACAATCGTCGTTCTGGTCGTGACGATGGAGTTCCAACCTGCCAATTATGTACTAAAGTGGGACATACTGTTGAAACGTGTTTCCATCGGTTTGACCGTTCCTTTGTGCCACCTACGAATAGAGGAAGGGGATCTTACTCTACTGGAAGAAGAAGCTTTCTCCCCTCACAAGATGTTGATAATGCATTCTGGGCTTCTCCTGAGACAATGGCAGATGATGCGTGGTACTTGGATAGTGGTGCCACCAGTCACATTACAAACGATTTGAATAAGCTTGAGACATCCTCTGACTTGTCTGGTAAGATTAATATTACCTTGGGTGATGGATACAAGTTGCATGTAAGGAAAATAGGCACATCAACTGTTCGTAATTTACCTGATAAGAAAGTCACATTAAGTAATGTCTTATACACTCCTAAGATCAAGAAAAACTTAATGAGTGTGCATAAAGTGGCTATAGAAAATAATGCAGATGTGATATTTAACTCTAAGGGTGTTCTTGTGAAGGCTCAGGACTCAGGAGAGATACTGCTATTGGGAAAAACAAGTAGGAATGGCATGTATAGGATCAACAATGCGAGTGAGACTGAGGATGACAAACTGGCTTGCATTGCTGAAATGGATGAAGGACACATCAGTAGTAGCATTTCTCCTATGCAGTTGTGACACAACAGATTGGGCCATCCTAGTAATAGAATTTTAAACAAAATCATGTTAGATTGTAATCTGGAAGTTGACGTGAGAAATAGAAAAGAGCCTTTATTCTGTGAATCTTGTAGACTTGGCAAATCACATTTACTTCCTTTCAGTACTTCTAATGCTATTGCATCTAAGCCACTTGAGTTGATACACACAGATCTTTGGGGTCCTGCTCCCACTGTGTCCACAAATGGTTTTCGCTATTACATACTATTTTTGGATGATCACAGTAGGTATTCTTGGATTTATCCATTAAGAACCAAAGATGAAGCCTTAACTATGTTCACTAATTTCAAAAAATTTGTTGAAAATCAGTTTGATAGCAAAATCAAGATTGTTCAGAGTGATTGGGGTGGAGAGTATCGCAGTTTTAGCAAACTGTTAGATGATTGTGGAATCTTGTTTAGACATCCTTGTCCTCATACTTCAGCTCAAAATGGAAGAGCTGAGAGGAAACATCGCCATATAGTAGAGATGGGACTCACTCTACTGGCTCAAGCTAAGATGCATTTGTTTTATTGGTGGGAGGCCTTTCATACTGCAGTTGAGCTAATTAATAGGTTGCCCACTGATGTGTTAGATGGTTTTTCTCCCTATTTCAAACTCTTTGGGAAGCAACCTAATTATAATAGCTTGAAAACTTTTGGAACAGCTTGCTATCCATGTCTTAGGCCTTATAATGAGCATAAGTTGCGGTTCAGATCTACCAAATGTGTCTTCATTGGCTATAGCAATTCTCATAAGGGCTATAAGTGCTTAAGTTCCATCGGAAAAATATATCTATCTTGGCATGTGGTTTTTAATGAACTTGATTTTCCATTCTCTACAGGTTTCATTAACAAGAGAAAACAACCTGATGAAGCAACTGTCCAAACTGAGGCATTCTTGAGACCTTTTGTTTCTGTGCTACCAGTGACTGATCAAGCAGGTTCAAGTGATAATTCCTCAAGCGAACCTCAGTTATTTGACAGATCAAGCCACTCAGCAGTTAATACACCAACAACCAGCAGTAGTTCTCCTCTGACTGCTGTAAATCCTGAAGCTGAACATCACTCTCCAGAAACTGACCAAGTTGATACTAATGTGTCCTCAAATATGCAGATGCCAAGAACAGTTGGGCACCACATGACCACAAGGAGTAAATCAGGTATATACAAACCTCTCTTGCCCTATATAGGAATTGCTCAAACTGATCTGAATGTTCCTAAGGAACCTCTGAATGTTAAAGAAGCAATGGAATCACTTGAGTGGAAGAAAGCTATGTTAGATGAGTATAATGCTTTATTGAAAAACCAAACTTGGAAATTAGTGCCTAATACTGGACATAAGAGAATAGTTGACTGCAAATGGGTGTTTAAATTGAAACCTACTGCTGATAAGTCAGTTTTCAGGCACAAGGCAAGACTGGTTGCCAAGGGCTTTCAACAGAGCCCTGGTACAGATTTCAATGAAACCTTCAGTCCAGTTCTTAAAGCGCCAACTCTGAGGTTTGTCTTAACTTTGGCAGTGGGTTTTAATTGGCCAATTAGACAGGTGGATGTAAATAATGCATTTCTCAATGGTGATCTTCAAGAACTGGTTCTTATGAGGCAGCCGGAAGGATTTGTCTCAACTAAGCATCCAAATCACGTGTGTCTTCTAAGGAAGGCGTTATATGGCCTTAGGCAAGCTCCTAGGGCATGGTTTGACAAGTTAAGGCTCACACTAACAAGTTGGGGTTTTGCTCATTCGAAGTGTGATACATCTCTTTTTTTTCTCAAACATGGTACAATTATTATGTTTGTCCTAATCTATGTAGATGACATAATTATCATTGGAAATTCCTCAAGCACTATGGACTTATTTGTCAAGCAACTGAATGTACGTTTTGCTCTCAAAGACCTAGGTCCGCTGCACTGTTTTCTTGGCATTGAAGCTGTCAGGAATAGTTCTGGTCTCTATTTGAAGTAGAAGAGGTATATTCAAAATTTGCTGGACAGGTTTGGCTTATCTAATTCCAGACTTGTCCCAACTCCTATGATAGCAAATAAATACTTTTCTAAGGATGTTGGCATTCCACTCAATAATCCTACAATCTATAGGCAAGCTGTTGGTGCACTGCAATATCTCACCTACACTCGACCTGACATTCTGTTTGCTGTAAATAAGCTAAGTCAATTCCTCAACTCACCCACTATTGATCATTGGCAAGCAGTAAAAAGAGTATTTCGTTATCTTAGAGGGACAGCTGATATGTCTTTGCACATTAAACCTAGCAATCATCTCACTTTGCAAGGTTATTCAGATGCTGATTGGGCCGTTTGTCTGGATGACAGGCGCTCCATAGGTGGATATTGTGTTTTTCTTGAAAACTCTCTAATATCTTGGTCTGTGAAGAAACAACAAGTTGTTGCTCGTTCTAGTGCAGAGTCCGAATACAGGTCCCTTGCAAATCTTGCCACAGAACTAGCTTGGATTCAATCATTAATTGGTGAACTTGGTCTGTATCTGAAGCATCCACCCATAGCCTGGTGTGATAACATTAGTGCTACTGCATTGGCCTCAAATCCTATTTTTCATGCCAGAACCAAGCACATTGAACTGGATGTGCACTATGTGAGGGACAGAGTTCTGAACAAGCTACTTGTTGGTCACTATATACCTTCATCAAAACAAATTGCTGACTTCTTTACTAAAGCCCTGTCTCATTCCAAGTTTCTGGAATTCAGATCCAAACTAGGCCTTGTTTTCTCTCCCGGCTCTAGTTTGCGGAGGGGTGTTAAGACCTATCACAAGAAGCCCAAGCAGTGTGTGCAGCCCACGTAGTATCAGCTATATCCAGCCCAATATGTTAGCATGTTTATTTCATTAGCTGTGATGATTCTAGAATGTGTGTGCACAGATTTTGCTTTCCTTACGGTTACAATATTTCTATTTATAGTGTACAGTGACTGTTATTGGACTAATGAGAAAACACCTTTTCTATTTTGTCCATTCTGCTCTCTGATTTTTACTATAGTTGAGAGTTTACAGTTAAAAAAAAGGTGGATGAGAACTTACTGCTTCGAGGAAATCTCGAGTTGCAAAGTGTTGGTCCTTGATGATATTGTTAGCCAAGGACTTCAAACATCTCACAGAAAGTGGACAAGAATCATGTATCTGCGTAGCTTGATTTAATGTCAGAAAACTAGTTTAAAGTTTACAGTAAATTAATTACGAAGTGAAAAATCCATGAAATGAGGGCGGAAGACGCACTTTGCTTGAAATCCATACAGAAATCAGCCCAAATAGTTGTAAATTGCTCTCTGTCAAAGGATGCACGAGCCAGCTTCTCGTGTTACTAGCTTCAGTGAAACTTCAGAATCTCCAAGTACAATGCAGCAAAATCAAGGAGTGAATAGAATTACTATACGGAGGGGTAAAAATAAAAGAATCCAATTCGGTGATCAAAATCGTGAGAAAAAGGAAGAGAAAGGTCACCTGCGCAAAGAAATAAAGAAGCGATCGACGAACAATGACAACGCCGAGTATTTAACAATGGGAGCGACTTCCAGTTGCTACAAGGATTACAAAAAATTTGGAACAAATCAAAAAGAAAAGGAGGAGGAGGAGGAGGAGGAGGAGGAGGGAGAATGGTTTACTTGAGTAGAGTGGACGAGGAACTCAACCAGGCGAAGACGCTCATCTGCAGAGGGTACAGACAGAGCTGAGTTTGGGGAAGCAAAGCAGGAAAGAGCGGGAAGGGGAGCCATCGCTGCGAACTTTGGTCCATTCATAATAGCAATTTATGGTAATTGGATTTATTGGTATAACTACGATTTATAATTTTTTTTTTGGCAGAAAACGCCAAAATTCTTTCAAGAGTTTGTTTTAATTTTAAATTATAAGCATTAAAATTATTCATTTGATTTATGAAATTTCATTAATTTGACAGAGAAATTTTTTTTAATTTCATCACAATTTACAAAATAAAATTTTATTAACTTCATAAAGAATCAACTAATAAGGGCTCAATTCAAAGAAAATACTGCTAAAAAAATTCAAAGAAAATAAACCACAATGGTCTAATTTAAAAAGGGAAAATATTTATTAAATTGAGTTGAAATACACAAATCCTAAATAAAGTTTATACTTTTATCAAATATCTAATAAAACCTATATACCTTATCAGGGATTTCTAAAATATTGTTAAAAAGATTATAATACCCTTTATCATTAAAACAGAAATTGAAAGTATGTATGTATCAATTTTTTAATTATAAATTTTTAAAGACTCTTCACTCCAGCTAATACCAAAATCTACACTTCTTTGAATTATATTATCAAATTTTAATTTTTCAATTGACTTTAAAAATATGGAAAATATATTATAATAATTTTTCTTTCAGTTTAACTTTTGAATCACTAATTTGTTCTTAATTTTTGAAAAAAAAATTGCTATGAAATGTTTATATAATTTTTTTTTGTTTTGAATGAGAGTTCGTATAATGTTATTTTGTTTTAAATTTTTATTTATTTAATTATTTTTAATATACAAGTGAGCAACAAATCATATGAACATCATAGTAATTATTATGGTGATGAAAAATTATCTTGTATGCACTTCCCAAGAAAATCAAGAAATAAAAGGTTAAATAGGTAAAATCACAAAATTCAAAAATACTAAATAAGGCTTATAGACCTTATTGAGATTTGATAAAAGTGTATGTCTAAATTAGAATTTGTGCAATTCAATATTTATTTTAAATTATTTCCTTTAAAAATCATCATAAAATTGCATATATTAAAGTATACTTTTGATCTTTTAAATTTACATCAAATTTTAATTTGATCCATTTTAAAAGTACATTTTTAATCACTTTATTTTAATTCTTTACCTTCATTTAATAGAAAACAATGAGTCATCAAATTTTTAAATGGTGATTAAAGATCACAAAATATGAATAAGTTTTGAAATATAAAAATGATTATATTACATATTTAAAAATTAAACAAATTTTATCAACATTTAATTATAGAATTATTCAGTAACATTTGATGAACCATCAATTTTTGTTAAATAAAAAATAGCATTGTTAAGATAAAAAGCATATTTTTTTTAATTTAAGAGACAAAATTAAAAATTAATTTTTACTTAAATAACCAAATATATACTTTACTTCATTTCAGCGTGATACTACCGTTAAATCTTAAAAAAATTACGTGAATTAATATTTTTTTAAAATAATAAATAGTAAAATTCAATGACAAGGAATCGCTATCATTTCGATTTCTCCGTGGTCCGTACACAAGGGAAGGGATTGAGCGGATATAGAGCTGGCCACCATTTTTGCTGGCTGTTCATTGAAACTCCACAAGAGATCCGATGATGAAGGGTGAAAGACCGGGTTAAGAGGCACTTCCTCGTTGTTCTGGAAGCGTTAACCACATGAGTCCAAGCTCGAAATCTCCTGCAAAGGCAATCGTTTTTTCTTGAAGGATTTATGAATTAACAAAGCTCATACCGAAATGACAATGGCGGATGATGAACGGAATGCTATTAATGCAGAATGTGAGCGTATATTCAAGCGTTTTGATGTGAACAATGACGGGAAAATATCACTGGCAGAGTTTGAAGAAGCCCTGAAAGCCTTGGGGGCAACCTCCCCCGAAGAAATCCAATCTCGAATGGAAGAGATCGACAAAGATCGCAACGGTTATTTCTCTCTGCAGCAGCTGATAGAATTTGAAAAGGCTAACCCTTGCTTGATGGCCCAAGTCTTCAAGAGGCTCTAATCTTCTTCTTTTATGCACTCTTCCAAAGGCTCCAATCTTGTAATGACCCAAGTCCTTTGTCCATTCATATTCATTGGATTCTTGTCTTTTCTTTTTTACTAGCAACCAGTATGTATCAAATATTTTCATTAACACTACTCTATGTATACTTGCGTTCTCTTTTCTTCCCCCTTCTCTTTTTGATTCGTTAGCAACATGTATGTACTAACATGGAGTTTGTTTTAATTGTTCATAATTGTGGGTTTGCCGTAGTCAACTTTCAGTGCAATAAATTAGAACAGCTTCCTGGTGTAATATTCAGCTGTAGTTATGTTGAAAGGGGCTGGGTGAAGCGGGGAAATGTTAGTGCTAAAGATTATGGTCTGAAAGCCCATCTCCATTCCAACATGCTTGGATCTGTGTGGATAAAAATAGATCTTCGGCCTCTATACCTCGCTCGTTGCCATTTTTTGTCTCCAAGATAGTCTTCAAACTGTAATATTTACAACCATTAGCAGCAAAGGATGGTTGAACATAAACCCAAATGGAAACTCATTCATCTTTAAAGGGATATCAATACTCATTAACCAATGAAGAATCCCTAGGTCAATTAAACTATCAACCTAATATATAGTTTGCCCCCATGCATTACAAGCATTAAACTCCCAGTTACAATTATTTGTTACATTTGCAAGCTCAGAGCACACTCCTGACTCCTGCACGAACCAAAGCTTGCTTCTCCGCATTACTTGTCATGGTGACTGTGCACTTGGACTTGGTCGTGGTGTATCCACTAGAAATCGAGAACTGTTTACTCCACTTTCTTCATCCCTTGTCAATTGGGTTAGACTTGTTTTGTCCTCACCCTTTGCCTTTCATCAACACAATGTCTATTGTCTAAGCCCCTCAAAACTTCTCTCATCGATGGCCGAATCTTCCCTTTATCATGCAGACAAGACAATGCTATTTGAACAAAATTATTCACACACTGAGGCATTATGATCCCCTTCAAAAATGGATCAACCACCTCATCAATATCTCCTCTCTCATAGCATTCCTTAACCCAAACCACCAGGGATCCATGGTGCTTCCCCATCTTTTGAAATATATGTGGCTTCCCACACAAAACCTCAAGTAAAACCACACCAAAAGAGTAAACATCGGATCTTAGGATCAGCTGCTGAGTCACATAGTTTTATGGGTCTTTGTACCCAACACAGCCTTTGACGTCCGTGGTCACTTGTGACCTGGACAAACCATTCAGCCCAATCTTGGACAACCTGAAATCTGAAACCTTTGCAACCCAATCCTCGTTTAACAAAATGTTCGTACTTTTGGCATCACGGTGGATCACACTTTGCTTGTTCTCACCGTTGTTGCTTTGAAGATAGAGCAGTGCCTTTGCCGCTTCGATACAAATTTCAAGCCTCTGCTTTCACGAAAATGGCTGCTTAACGGGTTCTTTAAGGTGGTCTCTTAGGGTCCCACGGGTCATGAATTCATAGACCAGCATCATCTCCTTGTCATTTATTGTAGTAGGCAATGAGGTCAACGAAGTGAGGATGGCGAAACTGGGACAGCATCTTGATCTCCGCCTGGAACTCATCCACCCCTTGTTCTGAATCTGGTTTGAGTCGTTTGATGGCTACAGGGGTTGATGTCTTCCCCTTGTTAAACTATACTTTATAGACCACACCAAATCCTCCACAACCAATGATTGAAGCTTTGTCGAAGTTGTCGGTGGCTGCTCTTATCTCTGCAATGGAAAACTTGCGGCACAGATCTAACGATTCCTCCTTGCACCTCTGGTTTTTCGCAAACATATTAAGAAACCGATGACAGATAGTACAATGACAACTACAACTGCACACGTAATGGCAATCACCATGGGAGCTTTAGTATTTTTCTTCAAGAACTTGTAAGGTTTGGTTGATGAAAAGGTTAAGTCGGGGTTGGGTCCCCAAAGATTCTCACTAGGATCGCTGATCTTGAAAATTTCGATTCCATTCAATAGGACATCGTGCTTGCTTTTTATGAGTCTCTGCAGCTTGATCGAATAAAGCATGTAGATCTTATTAGGGATTAGATAAAAAGTGTAGATCTTATTAGGGATTAAATTCAAAAATCTCAAATAAAGCATGTAGATCTTATTAGGGATTAGATAAAAAGTGTAAACCCAAATTAGCATTTGTATATTTCGGTTTGATTTGTTTATGATTTTCTCTTTTACTAATTTAACATATTTTAAAGGGAGAATCTAAATAAATCTAGCCGAAATACAAAAATTCTAATTTAGGCATATAATTTTATCAAATTTCTAATAAGATCTATATACTTTATTTAGTCTTTTTTTAATTTTAAGTTGTGATTTTACTTGCATAACTTTTTTCTCTATTTTTTGTCTAACCATTTTTCTCCTTACCATTTTTTTGGCAAGATATTTCCTCTTTACCCTATGCCATCCCTTTATTTCTTAATTTTTTAGGAAGTGTACACACAAGATAATTCTTTTTAACCATAATAATTAATAAGATGGTCATAATATGCTTTGTTGCTCACTTGTATATTAAAAATAATAAAATAAATAAAAATTGAATAAAATAGAAAATATTCAAAACAAAATAGCAACCAATACAAAATAAAATTGGCAATCTACAAATTCTAATTCAAATCTCGTGCAAACCTTTTATAGCAAATTTTTTTTTCAAAAATTCAAAACAAAATAGCAATTCAAAAGTTAGGTTAAAAGATAAATTATCAGAATATACTCTCAATATTATCAAAAGCCAACTCAAAAATTAAAAGTTGAGATCCTACTAATTCAAAGAGGTGTAGATCTTGGCATTAGGGTGAAGAGCTTTTAGGAATTTGTAATTTAAAAATTGTCACATACATACCTTCAATTTTTGTGTTTAATGACAAAGGGGTATTATGGTCCTTTTAACAATATTCAAAAATCCATAATAAAATTTATAGACTTTATTAAACACTTGATAAAAGTGTAGGTTTGAATTAAGATTTATGCATTTCAACTGGATTTAACAATGATTTTCCCTCTTTTAAAATACCCTTATTGTAATTTTGAGGCTACGGCTCCTTTACGTTAGACTTTATTTTTTCCCATCATTATCTTCTTCATTAAACATTTATCCTACATTGGCATTTTATCGAAAAGGGACATTCGAGAAGTTTCGAATGGGTTAGGGTGTGGTATTTAATTATTGTAAAGAGAGTATTAATATGAGGTAAGAATCTAACCAATAAGAGAGTATTAATATGAAGTATTTTTTTTAAAAAAATAATAGACTTGGGAAATTGGTCTTAGCACTAGTAAAATAGGGGTATAGCGTCTCTCATGACATATAAAGAAAAATAATATGTCAAATACAGTATTGTTAAATTAATTAATTTAACAGCGCAATTTTTTTATATTTATTTTATTATTTTCTTCTCTTCTAATTGACGTGAGGCTGACTCTAGGAAGGAAGGAGGCTCTAATTAATAATTGGGATCTTATTGATGCTGCTGAAAGGTGGATGAGCATGACGAAGACAAGCATGTCCAATTGCAATGTCCATAGTGATCGATATACCATATGAACCAACCAAGGGGAAATCACGTGATTCAGCTTCAGCATCTATAAACCTCGTTGTCTGCCACCGTATCTTCATCTCCAGTCATGAAATCTATTCAGTTTACGAATCAAATGTATGATTGATCTTGACACTGTGATCTTTACGGCCATTAAAACCATCGGCAGAGTCGAAGAGAAGGGAGACTCATCATTCATATGTCAAGGGACATCGATCAATACCATGTTTAGCTTATAGTATTACTATGTGTGGTGTGTATTTGAGTTGTAGGCTGAATCCTAATGCAGGATCCATCAGTCAATTGATATTTATCAACCTAATAGTGTAACCCCCCATGCATTAAATTTCCATTTACAATTATTTGCTACATGTTATCTTGCTGTTGGATGTGCAAGCTCAGAGAACACCGCAGGAACCAAAGCTTGCTCCTCCTCACTACTTGTGATGGTGCACTTGGACTCAGTTGTGGTGGATCCACATGATATCGAGAACTGTACTCTACTTTCTTCATCTTCTGTAATTTTGGCCAAACTTGTTTTGTCCTCACTATTGGCCTTTCCAACAACGTCTCCCAGGATCCCAACCTCCATGCACCCTTGCGTCTTCAACACATTCTCCAAGCCACTCACTACATCTCTCATCGGTGGCCGAAGCTTCCCATTATCACAAAGACAAGCCAGTGCTATTTGAACAAACTTATTCACACACCGAGTCGTTACGATCCCTTTCAACGATGGATCAACCACCTCACCAATCACTCCTTTCTCATAGCATTTCTTAACCCAGTCAGCCAGGGATTCCGTATGCTTCTCTGCGCTTCGAAATATATGTGGCTTCCCACACAAAACCTCAAGTAAAACCACACCAAAAGAGTAAACATCGGATCTTGGGGTCAGCTGCTGAGTCTCGTAGTATTCTGGGTCTATGTACCCAATGCTGCCTTTGACGTCTGTGGTCACATGTGACCTGGACAAACCATCCGGCCCAATCTTGGACAACCCGAAATCTGAAACCTTTGCCACCCAAGCCTCGTCTAACAAAATGTTTGTACTTTTCACATCACGGTGGATCACACTCTGCTTGTTCTCACCATTGTTGCTATGAAGATAGAGCAGTGCCTTTGCCGCTCCGATGCAAATCTCAAGCCTTTGCTTCCACGAAAGTGGCTGCTTAACGGGTTCGATAAGATGGTCTCTAAGGGTCCCACGAGCCATGAATTCATAGACCAGCATCATCTCCTTGTCATCATCGCAGTAGCCAATGAGGTCAACCAAGTGCGGATGGCGAAACTGGGACAGCATCCTGATCTCCGTCTTGAACTCATCCACCCCTTGTTCTGAATTTGGTTTGAGCCTTTTGATGGCTGCGGAGGTTGATGTCTTCCCCTTGTTAAACTGTCCTTTATAGACCATACCAAATCCTCCACAACCAATAATTGAAGCTTTATCAAAGTTGTCGGTGGCTGCTCTGATCTCTGCGATGGAAAACTTGCGGCACAAATCTAACGATTCCTCAGCTGTCCTGTTCCCTGCACCTCTGGTCTTTCGCCAACATATTAAGAAACCGATGAGAGATAATACAATGGCTAACACAATTGCACACGGAATGGCAATCACCATAGCAGCTTTTGCATTTTTCTTCGAGATTTTTGATGGTTTGGCTGGTGAAAAGGTTGGGTCTGGGTTGGGTCCTCCAAGATTGTCACTAGGATCGCTGATCTTGAAAATTTCGATTCCATTCAATAGGACATCGTGCTTGCTTTTTGGGAGTCTCTGCAGCTTGATCGAAAGGGTCTGCCTCTTCAACTTTCCTTGCTTCAACAAGACAGCATAGTCCTTATAAACAGGAACTTGACTATCTTCCTGCCAACCAAACACATCGACCTGAGGCTCAGCCAAAGTGTCAGCTATGAATACTTGGAAAACTCTTTCTCCCTTCTGGACTGTCTGATCCAACTCACAGAAGTGCAGTCTGATCATATAAGCAAACATGGAGTCCACTTTAAACTCCCAAGTCATTGCATCTTTAGTTGTCTTTGCATTTAAATAGACTTCCTTAGGTGCGGCTTCTCTGATAATATCATTTTGGTACGTCAGCTTTGCATCAAAATCATTACCTTTAAGATCTTGCAAGGTTTGCATCACCTCATAGCCATCGCCAGTAGTTACGTCATGCCAGTCGCGGAGCATACCAGTGTCCTGGGCAGCTAGAATCTCACCCCCTCCAACGTTGATTCTGTATACCATCTCCAGAGCAGTGCCGTCATCGACTTGAATCCGATTACCCTCGTCAACCACCTTCAACGGTGCAGGGTCATCGGCTTTTTTGTAGTAAAGATCGGTGGGCATGGCCACAACCTCAATCCCATTGATAAAGGCGTAGGCGCCCGGATGGTTGGCGCTGGGAGTGAAAGTGATGTTCAGCCTGTGACCAGGTTCGACGTTGACACAGTACTCTCTGAACACTTTTGCCTCGGGATCATAATCGTTATCAGCGGTAAGTGAAGCGTTGAAGTCCTTAAGAAGGGTGTAGTGGCCTGCTTTAACGGAGAAGAGAGCATCGGAACGATCAAAGTTGGAATATGCAGCTGGGTAAAAGAAGAGGCGAACAAACTTCTGGCCTTTAGTGACTTGAAAGGAGTAGGTGAATTCAGACTGAGACAGGCGAGCCGTAGCATAAGGAACACTCTCCAACGGAGCAGAAACCTGAGCTGCTTCGTACTGGACAGAGATCTGGCCGTTATGACCAAGGGAAACTAGTTTGGAATGGTCATCCGGTTCCCATGTTCTGCTATCTGAAAAGGAGTATGAATCGCTAGAGGAGCCACAGTTAATGGAAAACTTCTCTGCAGGAGTGTAGGAAGTGACCGGGATAATGAAAAGATGGTGAGATTGAAGCAAGAAGAAGGTGATGAGAGAGAAGCGGACGGTTGGCTCTTCAATGTTTCTCATGAAGCTCATCCCCATGGTTGTTGTGGCTGCAGATTGGAGGAGTTGCTAGCAAGCGGGGTTTTTATTTCTATGTTAATTATTGAATGATTGAGGGTAGCGGGACCCTCTAATTAACTTTTACTTTTCTCATTCTAAAGCTGCTTTTTTCTTTTCCTAATCCTTCCTTTCACTGTTAATAGGTGTGTTTGGCAAAGCTTTTAAACATCCTAAAAGTACATTCAACACTACTTTTTCGTAAAACGAGATAATCTCCTTCACATATTTACCTCGTATATGGTAAAAGCACTTCTCCATCGCTTTCACAAACTGATCCAATAATATAATATGGTTAAACAAAGCTGACTGACGAGGAAAGGCTGCTTTAATACTTTGCCTATTACTTTGTAATAAGACGTTGATTAGATTGGTGTGCTTGACTTTGGACTTGGACTGGCGATATCTCCAAATCTTCTTTCATCTGTAACTATCTGCAAGAATTTTCGGGCCGCGTTCAGATCCATTTCCTCGCACCGTCCGCTTGTCTAGAAGCTGAAGCCTGAAGGGAATCAGTTGTTACAAAACTGAAACACGGCAGAGGCGAAAGAGAAGAGAGACCAACTGACGGACCCATCAAGACGCGAGGGGAGAATTATTTTGACCTGATTAGAAAGCTGGCCTGGGATGGATTCTATAATTACAAGTGTCACAAAGTAATAACTGATGTAATTTTATATTATTGAGGTGCAGCGTATGACATAACATACACAAAGTATTTCTCCAAATTAAAAGCACGGATTGATGAAGGCCAGCTACTTTACTTTCAAAACCATGTCTTAAAAGTGATCCCAGCTACACATGCCTAGGTGTGTATGGATGAGAAAGATGAGGTGGTGCATGAAGAGAGCGTCACAAGGCAACGTGGTGAGGCCTTTAACAGAGTGGCCATAAATGTCTAAGGACTGGTGAACAGGTCTTTGAAGGTGGCATGGCAGAGGTATTGGGATCACAAACCGAGCTTGATGAATTAAACGACGAAAGCCAAGAGATGCGAGGGCCAATTTAGAGAGAGCTTCGTTGTTTAATCTGGGAAGAACTCATGGAGACATGTTTTAACATGTAAACTGGAAGTATGTAATAATTAAAGGGATATCAATGAAATGATCCTTTGTACGGTTCAGCAAACCTGCAATTAATCTGTGATTTGAGAAGTACGGGAGCTCCATGCATTGATTTGGGACTAGCGGCACCTCTGTGTGTTCAGTGGTTTCACACAGATTATTAGTCACCTCGTATGGTCCTAGCTAGATTCCAAATCCCTCTTCTCTAATCTTTCTTAAAGTGGCCAAAATCCTGCAGCGTCCTGCATGTATGTGGGTGTCGCGGGCAAAGTTATGCAAGACATTGATGAAACACCTTTTAAGAATTGTGCTTTTCAGTATTCATGCGACACTGCTATCATATATACATAATTACTCCATTTGGTTTCAATACAAACAACAATTCCGTACTGCCAACCAACATTTCTCCCACGCCCTTCACAACTAAAATATATAATTCATATTCTACACAATATTTCGATTACAGTATATTATCTTTGTACGTAGAAGGTGTTTTCGCTCCTTCTTACAACAAGACATATAATTGTTTTAAAGAGTATTAAACATCTTTTTATATATATATATATATATATAAAGATATGAGGTTGGAAGACGATATCCTTTTTGTTTTTTGGGGCATAAGAACGTACGTGGGAGCAACCCCATCTGGCAAACGTAAGATTTTTTAATCGCTCTATGCTGGTCAACAACGCGAAACGGTGTTTACCGTTCTTTTTTGGATCAAAAGGTGCTTAAGGTTATTAATAAAGATGACTGAGAAGTCAGAGTTGGGTGAATTGAACAATATTGAAAATTAAAATATGTATCGCAGCGTCGGATGAACTTGAAGGTTACTTTGGTTGGTAAGACTACATACAAAAATTAAATAATCAGATCAGAATTGTGACTGTACTTGGATCATATGCTCCAAAAAAAAAAAAGAACATTTCTGTAGATATATTTTGATATTAAAGATAGTAATATAAATGGAATATAATCTCTATTCAGATAGATAGCTTGAAAAAACCTTTCAAGGACACGAGTCATGGAGTTAATTGACGTATTCGTTCTTGACTGAAGTTAAATGATAAATAATAATACTAGTATAACATAACAGATTGTAAATGAGAGCTTCATTAGGGGACATGCGAGTCCAATAATTAGAGTTTAATGTTAGATTAATCGAGAAAAGGTTGTTACAAGACAAAAGATAAAGAGAGACAAGTGGGGGTGGGGGCCACTCGGGACTTATCCGCTTCCTTACTCTCATTTTTTTCTAATTCTAATCAAATGACCTCAAACAACTAACTCGACCTATTGGTATGTTTGTCAAAGCTATTGAAAAAATTAAACGTATATTTAACAGTGTTTTTCTGTAAAAGGAGATAATCTCCTTCACATATTTCTTTCGACTTATGTAAAAGTACTTCTCTACTACTTTCCTAAACTGACACGGTATCTTGTTTAGAAGGGGGAGATAGAAAACTTTCTCCCTCGCTAAACAATTGTTTTTGGCCCTTTTGATGAAATGAAGGTTCAGGATTAGGAGACAAGGAAGGTAAGAGGAGAGGCAAAAAAATAGAGAAGTGCTGTACAATAAAGAGATATCGAAAGCTGTATAATTCAGCCCAACATTGTAAGTTATTGGCCCACCTGATTTTGGGCTCTATCGAAATCATGGCCCATATTCCATACTCGGGCCTGGCCCAGACACTATAGCGGTTATAAATACGGTCTAGAGCACCTCAACTCGCAGGTGGCACATTTTATAACCCGGGAAACGTAAAATATTCACAGCTTCAATGTTTGGACTTGCTCCGCTCCACTATCTTCAGCTGAAATTTAATTGAACGAGGTGTTTCTGTTTTATCTTGGCCCAACTTTAAATAAAAAAATTGTTTCTATCACATCTTAAAATCACCGATTTGTAACTACTGGGAGACAGAATTGATGTAAACTTTTACTTATATCGGGAGAACGGTGATGATGAACATGGTGGCTTTTCCTTGTATTTATCAGAAGCTGATCAATTATAAGGCAGTGCAATCCAATAGTGGCAGTCCATATCATCCTGTGTTGCGTTAAAACTCTAGCTGATTATTTACTTAGTTTAACTTCAACTCCTCATAGGTCAATTCAAGCATGCAGGAGCTACAAACAACAAATAATAAAGGCGTTACCCACTAAGCCAACAAATTAAATGAGAAGGTTAATTATGAGCTGGACCTAGAGAATGCATCACCACAGTAATTAATTAATTGGTTAATCCATAACCCAACTTGCTCCAGCTGCATCGATCAACGCATGATCCTCTTTGAACGACGCACAAGAATCGCAAGATTCAAGGATCTGTCTCTCTCAATTGCTCTCTGAATCATAACCTCAACCTACCTATAGCAGACACACAGAAATAACAGATACATGAACTTCCTCCCCCACACAAAGTCAACCCATCATCACATTACATCTTTTTAGGGTTTTGATCAACATCCTAGCTCCCTTCTTCTTTGCTTAAGATCAAAGATTGGCAGCAACAAGCTCATCTAAATGTTAAGAAAATGGGCGAATAAGGGAAGAATAGGGTTTATAAGAAGCAGAGATGGAAAGGGATACTTTGTGATAGACAGATGAGACAAGGTATGAGATTCCATTGGAGTTTCTAAGAAGTGAAATATTTGAAGAGCTGTTCGAAATGGCGGAGCAGGAGTTTGGATTTGTGAGCAACGGAGCCACCCGATTGCCCAGTGGTTCTGCATTTCTGGACTATGCCATGTTGTTGATCCAACGAAATGCTGCCAAACATGTCCAAAAATATTTCCTCTTCATTTTAGCATACACTCATCATCACCCCAACGCCCCCACAACATGGTTCTTCTTCTTGGATCTTACTCTTACCTTCTGCCTAACTAATCAATACCCAAACCTTGGATTAGTGCAACTGATCAGTTAAATTAACTGCATGTTGTAATTAATTCAATGTTATTTCTCCAACACACACACACACACACACATATGACATTTCAAGATATTGATGACTACTTTGTCGCACCACATGCATGATCATTTATAAACGTTGCAATGAGCAATAAGTTGATCATGCATCTCGATCTCATCTGCCACGGCTATATTCTTCTGTCTCTTCCTCAGTCAACATAAGTCATCTGCATATATGAATTGCCTATTTGAGAAATTTTATAAAGTCTTAGTCATCATGCTGCTGAATGGTATAGATTTGTGGCTAGGAAACTTTGATGGTGATTTTAAACTTTCAATTTTGTCATATCTACCTAATAAAAATTATATAGTTGCCAATTTGTGTGCGTTAATTAAACCACACATTTTGCAGGGATAAACTAAACCGTAGATTAGTGAAGAGCAAATTGACATAATTAGGTCATATATATGTGGCAGATGTAAACTGCACTTCGACCTGATAATTAAATACACAGTGCCGACGTAAGCTTTTCCAATATATATATGTGTGTGTGTGTGCTGTAAGTTGGAGTAATATACTCATAAAATCCTCATGTACCAGGTGAGGTAAAGAATGAAATCTGATCTCGCGTCCGATATCGAATCTCACTTTAAATCAACATTCAAACACACAGACCCACAGCCAACCAAAATCGAAAGAGGAAGATAAACTTTTTTGCAGTGACACATAATTGAGTAATGCTTGCAAGTATGCAAGCAATAAACTTAATGTTTACACACACAACCCCCATAATTGTAAATGTTAATTACATTATACTAGTTCTTGCTAGCTAGTTGTGCCCATTGGTGGAAGGACTTGAAAGATGATGCTGATGTTGTGGAACAAGTTGGGTTGGAGATATATATATATATATATATTATTAGATTTCATAGTGTACAATTGTAGTGTATACATATACGATTCCAAATCCTTTGATGCAAGTGAAGCATCGATCACAGTAACTCACACCTCATTTTGCAGCCTTTTTCATTACTTTTTTGTCTTCTAGGATTTGCACGCGCCTAAAATTCCATTGGCCAACAAACCATATCATTTCCTTCTCACAACTTGCATTTATAATATGATATCTTCATCAACTTCAGCTTATTCATGTTGATATATATTAATTCTTTTTTCTGTAAACAATTCATTAATTAGATTTATCATTATTATCGATTTTTATATCATTAAGAGAAAGAAAATCTATCAGAATTTGCTCTTTATTACATGCGCAGAGGATTGGAGGTGTGATGTTCCCTTTCCCACTTGCTCTCATGCATGAGTGTGATCTGATCTCCCCAACTTGCTCAATGATTGCTTATATTATATAGTCAGTAGTTTTTTAAACCCTTTTTGAAGAATAATTACTTATCTTTTTGGGGGCTGCCCTTTAATTAGATGCAATTCAGGACTTGAACATGAAGAAAGTGGAACCCAGGATATTACATTTCGACATTTAGATTATCACTAATCAAAGGTTTATTCTATTTCATTCTTCTTGAATATGATTAAATGCTGAAGGTCCATCCATGATCAGATGAAAGAATATAGCTGATTTCAATTAGAAGATTGAAACTGCTAATTAATGTCGTACATGCACTAACTAGCTAGGCCCTCATTCATGCCTGCATGGAGTTTCATAATTAGAAATTAATTAACATCCGAGAATCCAGCAGGGGTACTGTGGAATAGTATATAATTAACCTTCAACAAAAAACTAGATTTATGAAATGATTAAGCAACCAAACTTGGCTGTACATCATCGGCAAAAAAAAAGCTATAATTATCACCAATATAATCACTCCTCTGCGAGAAGTTTCCCACCATTGAAAATTTCCTCCCTCGATCTCTTTCTTTCCCCCTTTTTAGCAGTTTTACAGAATATATTGCACTAAAAATTTGATTATATACATAATCACAACGCAATTTTAATTGTTCTATAACCGGAAGCTTGATTGCTTTTTACTTAATATCGCATCAGTGGAGGAAACTTGGACGTGGGATTTGAGGTGCTCAAATCTCTCTGATAGAAACAGACTGTGCAAGTTCCTCAGTGTCTGTAAAACCTTCACTTCTGCCCTAAAGATTGCCTTAACAGGCCTGTGGTCAGATAACTTTGATTCACTTCTTGTGTACTGAAGTTGCTTCAAACCCTTACCATGCCATATTATCCGATCGCACCTGTAATTAATTAATGAACAACACATCATAAGCACATGTACACGAATCAAGTCATTAATTCTTAACTAGAATTACAATTGATGCAACTGTTCTAATCATATACATAAATATATACACACACATACCATGCAGGAGCCCTCCTCTTTTCTGTCCCTTTTCCGTGGTAACAACATCCATAGTAGACGTCTGAGTTGAGACAGTACTTGTAGGTTGGGGCAAATTTGATTGCTCCTTCATGCCACCCTCTTAACATGTTCCCACTCATTAGCTCCATCCTCAGCTTAATTTCCGAATCATAAAAAAGTCAGACAAATCATTTGAAAATATATAGGAAAATATATATTATATTTCAGATAAAGACAACAACGAATTCTGAAGTTCTATAAATACATAAGGAATATGTCAAGTATGCTCGGTTGGATATTCACGCTTCATATAGATATAGAATATATATCGATAGAGTTTCATTAACTTAATTTCCTTGTCGACATGTATTTGTTTACCTGATCATTTTCTAGTAAGGAATCCCAGCGTTTTCTTTCGACAAGAAAGCGTGTCGTTTCTTCTGGTAGAGAAATTCTATAATTTAAATCTCCAAGCAATATTACCAGGCTGCAAAAGACAAGGAATAGTTCGGGTAATTAATTAAAGTAAATACGTCTCTAGACAGAATATATGGGCAATATGGGTTTCGAATTGAAGAAAGTTAATTAAGTGCAAGTGGCCTTCAAACTAAGGGTGAATTAATTATCAAGTGACTATGATGTCAACTGGATTTAAACTAAACAATTAATCTTAACTACAAGAGGTTGCTGGCTACCAAATTAATGGAAAATTATCTCCTCAAAATGGCGGTTTAGCTAATTTATTTGGCTGTCTTGGCAACTTCTTTCTAATTCGTTCACAGACCCACTATATTAACAAAACAGTTTCCTAACAACTTCTTAAAAAAAAAGAATTTAAATTAAAGGTTAGTTGCTAACAGAACAACCAACCAATAGAATGAATATATTAATGTTTCGGCGGCCCGATTAACCTATCCATCGTATCAAGACAAGTTCAAAGTTGGAGAACAATAATGGCGTTAATTAAGCGAGTAAATTAGATATTCCATATTGCCAAGAAAGAAAGCAAATAATATTATTTATTTCCCACCCTTGTTTCATGTTTTGTTGGGAAAGGAACCCAATTAAAAACAAGAAAATAAAAGAAGGGAAAGGAACAGAAAAGAATCATTAAAAATTGGTTTGGACGGTTTCAAACAATTTTAATTTACTCACTCGTGATCAAGAATCTTCTTAGGCAAATCAAGCCAAGGGGCTCCTCTAGGAAAGCTTGTCCTGGAAAAGATTTCAGAAACATTAGAGTTCCTAAGCTTTTCATCTCCTTCTCTGCCCCCAGAAGCCAGATGACTGCAAACAAAGCAGAAGCTTGTTTCATGTAACTGAAACCTCACTGACACAGAACCCTGAAAATAATGTAGCAGTTTGATTGATAAATTACAGTAGTTAATAAATCATATATAGGATTAGAGCTAAATATCCAATGAAAACTTATTGGACTTCATTTTGATTGGCTACTGATGATTAATGCTGTTGATGTAGACAGTGGTGGTGATGGTGGTGACTGATGCAGCATATATGATTAACCTTAAATTTCATCAAAACATATCCAAGTGTAATTATTTATATGCAGTGTGTGTCTGTACCATGTGGGGTTATGTATCAATACCAGTAGAAATATAACCAAAGGTTTAGAAGACCTCTGTCCTATCCATTAGACAATGGACTTTTAAGTGTCGATTAAAGTAGAAACGGTGTAAATTAAGGTCATTTAGGGCAGTGGGTTTAATGTTTGGGAGGTCACCTTGTTTCCTAAGCAGCCCATGATGCCACAACCTACGCAAGAGACACTTGGATGCTGAATGAATGGACGAAGATGTCTCTTAACCCACACAGATATTAAGATACCAACCATTTGTTTGCTAATGATACACAGGAAATCTTGTGGCACTATTTTATTGTACTGAGCTGGATTTCCCACCTCCTCATTATTTTTAATATTATTTGTATTCTCATCCCTACGGTCCCTTATTCTCTCGTTCAAAGCTTCTCTGATCAACGAGTTCCACTTCATGGAGATCTTCCTGTTCTCAGATCCCAGCACGTTTGATGCCTTCAGAGGCACTATTTCTTGAAACCTGGATATATATTCAGAACATCAAAAAATTAATTAGCATACAATAATTTCAGAACAATTAATCTGTTCGATCGCAATTTTTCATCTACATCCATCCAATATATGGATCCTAAGAGGGCCTTGTTTTCGGACGATATTCATACCCAAGCACGTAGATATCACAGGTGGTGCCACTTGTTTCCAACAAATCATCGATGTTCAAACCTTCATCCGGTGCAATCCCTCCTACGTTCCATGTGCTAACAAATATTCTATGAAAGGCATCCAAGTTAAAACCATATCAGAGGAAACATCGGAATTTGAATAAAGCACAACAGCAGAAGAAATTGCCCATATATATATATATATATATAGTCAATTCTTTCTTAATTAGAGTATAAGGGTACGCTCCGCCTTCATATCTTCTTGGTGTACTAAAGATGTCATTGCCAGTGTAGTTTATAAAGAAATACTGCCTCTTTCTAAATAGATTTGGTAGTATTGGCTTTTTCTGAAGATAAACAAGCAGCTGGGAATAGTATTATGGAATTGAGAAGAGTATGTATGTATATATTTGGGTTCTTACTTGCACTTTTGAGTATCCTTGAGCTCGTCAAGATTATCGGACTTAGAGCTGAGAGTCGATCGATCATCATCAATGCTTGTGATGCCCAACAATGGTTCAAGGTTAATTGAATAATCAGCCACAAAGTTGTTGCTTCCCAGTCGCTTATTCAGTATCTTACTGGCCACTAATCTAGGCCACATGACCTACGTAAAGAGAAATAATGACATAAACAAGCAATTTCACGTTACTAAATGATGATATATCGGACACGATACCTCGTAATCAAGAGCAAATGAGCGTGTGTGTGTTTGTGTGCGCGCGCGTGTGCACGGGGGCCCGGGGGGGCGTTGTTAGATTCTTACTTCTCCTTGCTTTGTCCGCATGGCGATGAGGAATAACAGAAGTGAAAGGGGAAAATGAAAGGGTGATGAATGGATATAAAGCAGAAGAAGAGATGGCGATCATGCTGAGGAAGGCCTTCTGCAACTTGATGTTGAGAAGGAGGAATGCTTAATAATTTCAAGCTCACGTCGAAGACGTCCGAAACACCATTGGCTACATATGAGCTCAAGTGATCATATACAATTCATTATATTTATATTACCTCCGAAACATTCTGTCGAAGGAAGAGGGCAGAAAACATGGGTCCTATAGCTGATTTTTGAATGCTTCAGTATTTATTACCCAAAAAATAAATAATCTCTAGTTGATGGGATGATTTTTCAAGTACGTAAATATGGAAATGACTAATAAGCCGGATTGAAGTTTTAACCTGTTCATTACCTCTTTGTCAACCCTTTTAAGTTATTTTTAATTTAGTTTGAAAAAAAGGTCCCTTGACTTAAAGTTTAAAAGACCACTCTCCGATAATATAAACTAATTAATTAGCTAGATGAATCCAAAAAAAAAAAAATCCAGGGCAAATAAGTTTCCCATGTTCTGTCGAGAGTCGAAGATTATTGGAAAATTGCGAGTTTAATTAAAATGTGTATTTTATTGTGATAAATGGCGTGTAAAATTCAATTTTAAAAGTAGTAACGAACCGGATAGGGAAATTTAAAAAGAAAAAAGACAAAGAAATATCTTCATGGAGTACATGAAGCATTTAATTTTAAAGAAAAGGAAAAAAGTATATTTATTAATTATGACTAAATGGCTAATAATTTAGGGAATAGATTTAAGTTTGTGGGATGAAGTGGGAACAAGTGGAGGCGTGGTCCATGAATAAAAAATAAATAGATAGATTATTAGAAAAAATTACATGAGAAAATAAATAAATAAAGTAGCAGGAGAGGAGAGGAACATTGATATTGGGCGCCTCGTGGTGTTTGAGCCGGTAGCGGTCATGGGAATGAAAAGGAGGGGACTTTTTCAGCTGTGGGGCTTCCCATCAAAACCATGTGACCCATCGTTCATCCCTCCCCTTGATCTTCTTGCATCTTCCTCTGTGGTCCCCATCCACTGATCTCTACTCTCTCCACTTCCCTCCATCTGACACGTGTTTCTACTCCCCGTCCCTACACGTACAATCAAACCGGCCACCGTTCCAGCTCCCTCCCCGTGCTATTTCCACAACACAATTTAAAACATTTTGATCTTCAACATTCTCACTCGTTAATTACCTCCCACAGTCCCACCTTAACTATACCAGGTAGATGATGGATAAATTTTCATACTAAATATAAAATATCAAACCATTATATTTCTTGAATTCATAATCTTCTCATAAAATATTCATATTGACTACATATACGCTCTGTTTGGGGAGACCGTTTACCTCCCTAAAAGCCATTCATATGTTTACCGAAACAAAATTTATCTCACATATTTACCTCGAAATCTGTGATCGTTCTTTCAACGGACTATCCAAACAAACCCATAGTAAGCATGGTTTTCATCTAATGATACTTACAATGTGTATAACTAAAAAATTGACTTGGGCTAGTCCAATTCAAAGCCGCAATCCGCACCCAACCAAAGATATGATCCACCCAAAGGTTCAACGTTCAGATGCCTAGAGGGCACATCAAACCAAATAATTAGATCCGAATATTCAGTGACTATAATCCATGTCTTCGAGGGTCGTCAGACAAGGTGAACCGGCAACAAAGGCCGAAGACAAGCTATTGATTTTTGCCCCACTGTTTATTGTTAAAATTACAAAAACCACGACGATCACTTAGATTTCTCTCTTTCTTGTATGCTATCAACAATCTTTATTGTACTTTCGACATACTTTAGCAATATGATCTCTTTTTATCTGTGTATGTTAAAGACAATAGCCCTATTTTATTCTCCTCGTGGCCCAACCCGTTTTTTATTGATTTGACCTTTTATATAAATTTGCCCAAACACAATGCATATGATTAGAAAAAATGTGTTATATGGGAACAAATAACTAATCTAATTAATTTTAATCATATCCACAAATGAATTAACTAATTCTTATGTTAAAGACGGAATGATGAATATGTAAGATATTTTTTTTTAGAGATAACATGTTTTTATTTATAAGAGACAGTAAATAATCCATTTTACTACATTTCTTACTATTATTTTGTTGAGAAAATAAGGAAAACGATGATAGTTAAGCATCTTTGATTAAGAGTATTCTTGAAATGTTATAATAGTTTTTATACTAAGCAGCACTCTAACAGTTTGAGATTGATTTTGATTATAACTTGATTAACGGGTCATTTATAAAAAGAAATGGCTAATCGAGGAAGTTAAACCAAAGATTCCTTTCCATAATTGCCGTCACTACGTGCTTAGTTTGAGATACGACGGGTCTTAGAAGAGGAGGAAGGCAACGCCAATATTATAATACAAGGAAATAATTAATGATGTGATGAATAATATATGTGTGTGCGCGCGCCCCTAGCTAAAATGAAAAGGATGGTTGCTTCTCTGTGAATATGGAGAAGCTGGCTTGGCTTCATTACGCTTTCCCTGTTTGTTTTCTTTTGGGCAACTTCATTAATTAGCCTGCTTCCATTCCCTCTTATATATAGCACCTCCTTCATGGCTTATTTATATATAAAGCTCATTAATTACTAGTTCATGGAACGAACATGCCTTGTTTTGTTAAGCCAATTATTAATGTGGGCCTTCCTCTTGTGTGGCTGTGGGTATATAAAACAACTGTATTATTGTTTACCCCATTTAAAAAATGTCAATGTTATAAATTTTACATTGCTTAGATACGATTTCTGTGCGTTATTATAAACAAAGCCAAACTATTCATAAATCTCAAACAGTATCTATTTTTTTTAATTAAAATCTATGTAATAAACTATGCACATTTGTCTCTCGAAAAAGTTAGGTTAAGAAAGCTGGTGTGGTCTTTTCCTGTATGGATCGATGCTCTTTGAATGCTATTTCAATCATTAAGATTATACACACACGCAATCACGATGAAATTTTAAGTAATACGCTTCCTCATGTTTTTTTTGGGGGGCGGTGTTTTGCATTTGTATTGTCAAAGTGCTTGAACATATATAGATAGCGTTCAGAATAAATTAAAGCATGATTATTATAACCTCCTTACATGTTCAATATATAGATCATGAAGAATCATCTGATCTTCATCTACTGGATTGGAGAGGCCTATTGCCATGGGTTAGAAGAGTTGATGACATCTTCTCAACTTTCCATATCAGAAGGACGAGTACAAGTCTAAATATAAAGTTCAATCGTCCTAAAAATGCAGATTGTAAAGTGGGTAATTCCTTAAATTTGTAATGAAAGTCCTGGGCTACGTACTTCTCTTGCAAGATCTCTCACTACCCGTCGCCATGCCTGGCTCCTGCTTAACTCTCACCTCTCTTACATATCCCGGGGGACATGGAGGGAAAAATCAACATTATCTAATGTGCACATCATATATACGCAGTTAGAAAACGTTCCTTTTCTGACTTGCTATTGGAAAAAGGAAAAAAAATAGAGAAGTAAGACGGATGAGGGCTTATGGTGGTGACCCATAGACGCCGGCACGATTTGATTGGCCATCGCTGCTGTTATTAAAGATCCATGTTTGTAATTGTGTCCTTTTCTGGCTTTTTATTAAACACACCTTTCCCAGCTTGGAACAGTACCTAACCCTCATTCCGGCTTCATTATTTGAACATCAAGCTGCTCCTTAGCTGCAACATTTTTATATTCATGCCCACTTATATCCCACATCTATAAACAATTATTATCACACCTTCTCTCCTGATTTTTTTTAATGTGGTCAAACAAGTATGAAACATCATCGACTTAATTAACTATATTCTTATAATTGGGGGCCTTCTTTACACATACTTAAAACACGTTAAATATTTTACAGTACATTCATAACATAGTTACCATAGCATGGCCTTGTAAATTGAAAGGATTGGAGCAAAATGATTAGAGATATGGATTACTCAATGACGGACTCTAGGATGTGCCACAACATATAACATAGAACTCGTGGGTTAGTTAACAAGTGGATGTTAAAGTAAACGTCGCGAATTAAATATCCATGGCACCGATCGAAATGGGGAAGCATGGTGCAGGAGGAGTTTCTCTAGCTAGCTAGCTCTTCTCTCTCTCTCTCTCTCTCTCGCCCGCCAATAGTTCTTGTCTCTCAAGGACCACTTGCACGGGTTACTATCACAGGTATTGACAGATAGAGAGAAGTGATCTTAATCAGTACGCAATGATAATCTATATTACCACATTGGCTAATTAATTAGGTTATCAATATGTGTCATCAGGCAAAAATCTAAGAATCACCCAATTAAGGGTCTATTCTATTTCATGATCATGCACCTAAAATAGAAATTTCAAACTCTCAAGCTTCAACGCGACCTGAATCAATCCACATCATCTTTGAAAAAATTATTGAGCAAACAGAATATATTATATACACACACATTATCTCTCATTCATCATGCAAAGTGGCATGAAATAAAATAAGAGACAGAGAATAGTGAACATCCATATAATTAAGAGGACATTTGTAGCTTATGGAGAGAGTAGTAATTCACGGCTCCTAAAAATTCCAAATAAATTAAAGAGAACGAAACACATGGTGAGTATAAATTAGGGTTAATACATATTTGGTCCATCAAATTTACTCTCATTTTAGTTTTAATCCCTTGCTTTAAGTTTAAAATAAATAGTTTTGGTTTTTCAAAAGGTAAAATGGTTCATATTTTTGTTATATTGATAAAGCCACTAATTTTAAATTTAAGGAGCCAAAATCAAAATAAGAGCAGACTTGAGGATCCAAATATATATTAACCCTAGTAATTAATAAGGCAATGATTCTATAAAGAATACAAGAAAAAGATATGCAGAAGAAAGTTGTGTACATGTCTCTAAGATGGGGGTAACACTTCTTTTTAGGTTTAATTCACCCCACATATTCCTATATTACAAGATGTAGCCGGTGAATCTTCTGCAAGATACAATAGAAGTACTTGAATATGAATTACACTCTCAATACTCAAGCCATGACAACAACGTCTTTTACAAAGTGATAATTTGACTTTATCTATGTGTGTGCTCAAAGAGAAAAACTATGAGTTTGATCTTGTTGTGTGTAAAAATTGTATGTACAAATGGAGAGATGAGAAGAGTAGTTATAGAGTATGAAGAGATGATTTGAAGTGGTATCTTTTGAAGCAGTACATCTTCAATTAAAATTCATAACAATATTATTTCAATAAAAAATCCCAACCATACATTAGATTCATGAATTCCACAGGTTGGTTCATGAATCAACATGATTAAATAATTAATAATTATTTAAAATGATCTTTTCATAAGGAATTACACCTTTATGGTATTTAGAAAGGCATGACTTTAGAATTATAATTCCTTGCATAATTGTTCAAATAAACTTATTATTTTATAAGGACATAAAATTTAAAAAAAAAAACACATATCTTCATTTTAAAAATATTCCAACAAAAAAAGTAGAAGAGTTTAGCAGAAAATGGAAGAAGATTAGATGGACTTACGCGTGTAAGATGGACTCAAGCATTATATAAGCTAATGCTTATAAGGAATATTAGGTTAGCTCCTTGGCTGTGTTGAGTATTGTTCCTTTCTTGCCCGCCATGTGAAAAATGTCGCTTAGCTACTAACCTATTCTTGTTTGCATGTGTTTAATCATAATTCCATTATTTTTTAATATTTATTAAAGTCCAAATGATACCATATTTTTTCTTAAACACCATAATGGCTCCGTTTGGTAAGCCCGTTTTGCCAACGGGTGCGCTTACCGAAACAAAATTCTTCTCACATAAACTACCTCAGAATCTGTGTCCGTTTTTCCAACGGGCCAAACGGACCCAATAATATAATCTTCCTTAATTATCCCCTTCTCTTGTTTGATTATTGTTAAGGGAGTATTAAATGGGGTAGTTTGAAAAAAAAATTGATAAATATGATAAATAGATCTCATACTTATGATCAAGATTAACTCTCCAATCAAATCCTACATTAATGATAAGAGGAGATTAGGGTAAGACATATACCTAAATCTTTCTTACTGCTTATGCAAGTGCGTGTTTCTAAGACATGGGTTTCAGATCATTTCGTGTGATCAGCCTCTTTGCTCTCTGTTTTCATTTCATTTCGATGGATTTCTTGAGCCCCCTTAATTCAACGTAGCATTTGACATTAATTATTGTACCAAGAGTAGAAAATAAAATACTTATACAATACTAAATATAAAAATTGGTGTAGATTTTTTTATCGTAAATATAAAATATCAATTCACTTTATCTCATAAATTCATATCATATTTTTTAAATTAACTCCGTTAATTGCGGAGTTTTGAATGTGGAAATGGTCCTTGATCAACAATTAAGCTTATGGGACTCCTTCCCCGTGATTAAACTTTTGCAATACGGGACCTTAAGTTTAGCCCTCTTTTGAGATAATAAAATAAATTAATTATACTAAGCACAATATTACGGGACCTTAAGAAACAAGGGACAAATTGGGGGTTTTATAATTCACTCTCAACATGTATGAACATGTCTCTCAACAATGAGTTTGATGCCTTTTAAAATGTTGAAAAAGTTATAAAAAATATGGTTCCAGAAATAATGTCAAACAAACAACTCCTTAATATTTAATCTCCTTTTTCTTAAATTATTACCTGCATAATAAATGTTATTTCCCACTCAGCTATTGCATGGAATTGAAGGTTCATTTTAATTAGCGGGTTAAGTGCTTCACAGCTTATTACAATCCATGTTATATTACCGTCAACATCTATACTTGCTTATTTATATATATAATTAATTAATTAATTAAAGGAACTTACATGGATAATGTAAATAAAACAGCAATATCTAATACTATATATCAATTACAAAAGCAAAAGCTATATACATACATACATACTTTTAACATCCTCATCTAGCTCTTTTGTTAGTATATCTTCTTATGAATCTTGCAGTCCATGCCCTTTCAATTAATTAGTTAGTTCACTTAATTGTTCTTTTTGCTCACCATGTGTATTTTTTTACTTGCCTTCTTATCCCATAACCTGAATGTGTATATAATTCTATACTGTTTTAAGCGTTTATATTTATGGAAGTTAACTAATTCAGTCAGCATTCTTATTAATTGTCACTTAAATTTTGCTGCATATCGATCTCTTTATTTACGTACACATATAGTATAATTTTAACTCCTAAATTCAATTAACATGGGGTATTGAAATAAACTATAAAGAAAATAAAGATCCCCCCAAACAAAACGTATATAACGATCACAAATGGGGGCATTTAAAGAATTCATATATAAATAGTTTGCATAATTATGTGATTAGTTTTAGAGTCCATTAATTAATTAAGACATATAAAACTCAACCCAGTTTATTAATTTAATTTGCTTATTATTAGCTGGTTGCCGCACAGTCCACATATATCCCAAAGTCCTGGAATTTCACATGAAGCCAAGCTCTATACACCAATTAACTAATTAATTTAAGCCAATAGTTTTCACTCACACAAAAGGGAGGTGATCGATATATACATAGAGAGAGGGAGGGGGGCTCTTCATGATAATCTAGATAGCAGAAAAAATAAAGTAGGAAGATGATGTATGTGGAGGTTGTTGATGAATCTGTTTTCTGATAACCCGGCGCTGAAATCTCAAAGAAAGAAGTGATTGGATGGACGGCCAATTAGATATGGTAATTCAATTCCCATTGAAAAATATATACATATATTTCTTACAATATGATGTTATACTGTTCAATTTCTACTTAATTGCTTAAAACATTATGTTAACTGCAACTTGAAAATAAATTAGTGCATGAATACATGGCAAGTGGACCTCATGTTTCTAATCAATTTAATTTCCAACTCCAATGTTCAACATCACGTGCTATAGGTCCGTTTGGGAACGCGGTAGATAAGTACTTTTACGCAAGTCGAGGTAAATATGCGGATGGGATTATCTCGTTTTGCGAAAAAAAACTGTTGAATGTACTTATGAGGAGTAAATAAGCATTTCCAAACAAGCACATCACCTATAAATCAAATTAAAATCTTAATTTTGGGTCAAGAAAACCGTTAATATATTTAATTTCCACCCTTGGTCAATTCGGATGAGTAAAGTGAGAATGGCCACAATGTTAATTAAATGGAGAAAAAAATAAATATCATTTACTAAAAAATATTGGTTGAATTAAAAAAAGTGCAACCATGGAAGACGGAAACAAAAGTTAAGGATCAAAAAAAGCAGCCAATGATTTAGCATCTTCTACACTAATCCTCACATTCGGATATTTCAGCCATTATCCTCATTTTTTTCTCCCACACTCCCACTTGCTAATTAACATAATAATTATAAAATTATATTATATCGTGATAAGGATCATCGTTGCTTCTTGTTTTTTTCTCTATCTTTCAAATCAAAATACATATTAAAGCTTCAATCCCACTCTATTAGGTCAATTTATTTAGATTTGAACAGATACAACATGGAAAAAAGGGGGTATAGCTAGCTAGGGGCTGACAGTGTCAATTTTTGTTTCCTTTTATGGCTAGATTTATGAAGAGATAAGCTTACAGCTTAAAGAAAGGATATTTATTCACCGGCAAGCATTATGATGAATAAATAATAATTACGTCAATGGTGATAATAGTACAACAAGTCAACAACAACAACAATAATAATAATGTAATACTGGCCTATAAAAGATATGTAATATATACTGGCCCTTTTCCTGCCTCGTATTAGGTTATTTTTGGTTTGTTGGAGGGGGATTGGAGGGGATGGATAGGAGGGAAGGGTAAGGGATGGAAGGGTTTAATGTTACCTTATTTAGTTATGTTGAAGGAGGGGAAGGAATGAATTTTGTGTTTGGTTCAAAAGAAAAAAGGAGGGGGGTAATGATTGATTTACCATTATACCCTTATATTGTAGTTAATATTTTTCATTAATATCCATTATATATTCTTTCACCATGATTATTTAATTTCTATTTCTAATTAATTTAAGGAGATTTATTTTAAAATATGCTTTTAATTAATATTTTATTTTTAAGAATATATTTTTAAATATTTAATTAATTTTTATTATATATTATAATTACAATTATATAATTTTTAATCAATTTTATAATAATATAAATTGATTACAATATATTTTCATTTATTTTTATTTTATTACAAAATATTTATTAATTAAAATAATTTTTTCCTTAAGGGTATTAATGGAATAATAAAAAATATATAAGGGTATAATTACCTTAAAATTTGGCTCCCTTCAAAAAAACTCAAATTTGGAGGGGAGCCAAAATGGGGGTAATGGAGGGGAGGGGAATGTAAATTTTAACTCTCATCCCCTCCAAATTTGTAAACCAAATGAGGGGATCATCTTCTCTTCCATTCCATCCCCTCCCCTCCAACCAAACACACCTTTAGAGTTAATTATTAAACATGCGAGAAATATCAAGGAACAATAATATATATATATATACGTACGTATATCTATATATACACACACGGTTTTCGCTTCGTTGCTTAGAAGGATTCTTTTCCTTTTCTTTTCGGGGAGAATTATATTGTCTGGGACTTGGAAGTTACGACTGAGATTACATATAAATTCTTAATTAATTTATAGTGACTGCAACAGAAGTTACGAACTTGGCATGTAAGTTTTTATTAGAACATAAGAAGCTAAAATTGAATAAAACACTAAGCATTTTCTTATATTTGATAGAAATATGTCAAAACAAGCTGCTTCAAGTGGCTCTAATGAGGTACAAATATTCAGAATTCAAATTCTTGAGATAAAAAGAAAATTCAAAACATGTACAATTTTTTTCGGATTATTAATTCTCTGGTAAATTGTAATTAGACTTATTTTTTATTAGTACAGTAATTTTAAAAAACCATAACATTTTTTTTGCCAACTATTTCTGCTACCGTGTTTTCTGAAAAAAAATATCAATTTTAAAAATGAACAAGATTTGGTTGAGTTCTGGAAGGAGAGTAATTTAATTTGCGGTGAACATTGCCCAAAAATTAGAACTTCAGAAGCACTGTGAATAATGAAAATATAGTTGTCGTCCACTTCCCTATCCCCACAAGCGAATCAATTCAATAAAATAAATGCATGTATTTTAATGTATTAATTATTTTCCTATCACTATCACTATATGTAAATGAAAATATTGGAACACGTGTCTACCTCTCATTTGTCGGTTCGCACTCCCCAACCAAAAAAAAAAACATCATAAACCACTTAAATAGATCACAATTTTTTGTGAGGCGCGAAAAATGAAAATGTAGAAGCCCAATGTCTTTGGTCCTCCTTTTTAGGTCCGGTAGTCTTAAAGGTGAAGGGCCAACTATTTGGGCCTAAACCGGCCTTTCGATTATGAATGTATTGTACAATAAATAAACAAAAAAGAGTTATAGCTTTGATTAAAGTAAGCAATTGACTCGCAAGACACAAAATGCTAAGTTGAGATACCAATGTTAATGTGAAGACCTTGTAGACAATTCTTAAGTAACTTCATAAATGTCCTTTGAGCTTCGAGGCATACCTTAATCTTGATTAGCCTCTCTATCCAACTCACATAAACTTTTTTGTACGAACAAAAACAGAGAGAAATAAGCAGTGAAAGTGTTAGTCCATTATAATGTGACAATTAAGGTGTGAATCTCAAATGAGGGAGTTATCTATATTTAATATGCGGCATTGCTTTAAATATGATTGCATCCATTAAAAAAAACCGTGCTTTAGAAAAAGAGAGAGAAATAAGTAACCAACGGATTTGAATTTTGGTTGGAAGATATGCTCACACATAATGTTCAATAATGCTTTGAATATGATTACCTCTTTTAGTATGATACTTGTGTTTAGTAAAAAAAAATAATAAGAGAGAAATAAGTATTCAACAACATCTTATAATTAATGACACTGTAATTAAAGCTCATTTTCTAATTGCGAATGTCTATTTTGAAGAGGTTAGAGGGGGAAAAAGCTGTGGTATATGATTATCCATTTTCAGGCAGTTGAACCCTTGGAAATTAGGCATTGCATTCTTTATGCTCTAAAATTCAAGCTCAAATTAGGATGTTGCAAATCGAACCCTGAGTTGGGTTTATTGTTCTCCATTTATATTACCGAATCTTCTTTTTCTTTACGCATCTCCTCCCATTTTCCTGCTGCATTTCCCGTTTTCATTGTGTTTCAGAAGAGAACAAGATCACCTATGTCAACCTTGACCACTCCTCCTTCAGGCACATTTTCGGCTCGTGACGATGCTGCTCTGCTCAGCAAAGCTTTGAAAAAAGGTTACCTTCCCCCCACTATTTTCATTCGTTCGTGTGCATAGATATATATAATTGTACAATCTGATGATTACGTGTGATATAATTTCCTTCGTCTTTGTGAAACGATATTCAAATCCATGTTATATGCACTTCTATTGAAGGTTGAAGAAAACCCACACACACATTTCATCATGTGTGTTATTCTGCAATTATTTGTATATTCTTAACCCCGAAACGGTGACTGCTCTTTCTTCTTCTCAGTTTTTGAGTACCTCATCCAGTCATCTGTTATTATTACTTTTTTCTACGGGGGTTTTCAAGTTGTAACTAAGGAACTTTCAATATCATAAAAGTCATAAGTTACATTCTTCATAAGCGAATAATGCAAACTCGTTACTCATATTCTATGATGCGCTTTTGGCTGTTTCTGAAATGTTTACCTCTGTTCTTGTTAAAAAAGGAATACGCTGCAAAACTTCAGTGGTTATAGAAATCCTTGCTCATAGAGATTCAGAGCAAAGAGACCTCATTCTACAAGAATATGAAACTGCAAATTCTGAACCGCTTTCCAAACGTATCAGTTCAGAGCTTCATGGGAATCTCAAGGTGTGAGTTCAAGGGAAAACTAGTCCAGTTATTGTTTGTTTGCCTTTCATCATTGAAAA
>JANTPZ010090031.1:0-26800 GCA_025593235.1 Vachellia pachyceras
ATTACCTAAAGGGTTTAATATTTCATCTATCCTTGAGTTTGATCAAATATTGATTTTTGATCTATATGATTTCGAATCACAAATTTTGGTCTTTATATTTTTAAATAGGTTTTGGTTTTGATTCATATACTTAATATTGTTAATTCAAATCAAATTTTTATGAAATTATAAAGACAAAACAACAATTTAAAACTATAAGAATTAAAACTAAATTTCAATGAAAATGTAAAGAATAAAATCTAATATGAACTTTTATAAAAGTGTTGCAATATTGCCCATATCGTTAAAAGGAAGTAGTAAGCGTCCATTAAGAAAGACATGCCAATAGGTGGCAATAAAAAAGTTGTTAGCTTATTAGCTAAGGGAAGGAGCATAGTTGACAACCAAAAAAATAAATTAGCGAAAATAAAGGGGTGGATATGATATTATTGATAAAACCATCAAATGTCATGTTTTATCTCAAACGAAAAACATGTCGAGGATGTAAATTAAGTTTAATCATTACAAATCTGATCGAAATCAAGTCGAAAAATTAACTAACAAGATTTATGTCTAGCAGAATCATCTAACTCTTATTATGCGATGAATTAAAGATCAAATCTTTATTGAGAGAGGTGTACACATTTATTGTTTAATGGTGTAATTGTATTCAATAAGAGGATTACAGTGCTTAGTGGTGTGGAAAAACCATATGGTTCAGTCAAACCCGCTCAAGTCAAAAATGGTTTGGTCTAGTACAGTTCTAATAAGCTTTATAATAAAAACAAAGCGGAATGGACTATATTGATTGGTCAAGTTGTTCTAGGTCTTATATCAAGTGGTGAGATCACTTAGATTGATCTGGTTTAATCCAGGTGAATTTTCTTAAAAAATATTTTACAAGTTGAATGTAGTTTATTTGTTGTTTTTGAGAATTTTTATAAATTTATTATTCATTTTTAATGTATTAAGATGAGTTTTATATCATTGTAGATAATTTTATTGTTTTAATCATGTTTATGATATTGAAATCTTACATTATAAAAAAGAAAAACAAACAATAAATAGAGAAAATTGAAGTCCTAGACCATTTCAATTAATCTCATGGACTATATCTGGTTTAACCTGACCTTAAGCAATAATTGGAATAGACCGGATCATGGAAATGTTTTATTCAGTCCAAAGTAACTTATATATTTTACTTTTATGTTATTTATGTTTTTATGGATGGACTGTATGCAACATCTTATATTGCTTTCCATTAATGAATTATTACTAATTAATTAATAAGGTAAGTTTCTTCACTTTCGCTATTTCTTCATAATTGTTTGATTTCATTGCTAATTTGAAAATATACATTCCCACCTAAAATGAAATGCTCCTATGAATAGTTATAATAACTATAGAAGTTAATTAAGAAGTTGGTCTTGGTTATAAATATAAGACATCTACCCATTTTATCTTTAATATTTATCAATTTTCGAAACTAGTTTACTTAAATCATAAATTGATTAATAATTTAACATCAGGGATGATCAAGCTATTTTTCTATTGGTACATGTACCTCTCTATTCGGTGCAATCATATTCCATGGGTCATATTTATTATAATTAATTAATTTATTTAATTTATTTAACATAATCAAATTAATTATGTTGCATACTTGCATTCATGTTAAAAAGAAAATGAATAATAATATGATCGAATCCTTAAATACTACACTGATTTTTAAAATACATGATTTCAGAATTCAATATTTTAACAAAATATTGAATAAAAAAGAAAATAGATTGTATACAAAACCAATGAAAAAGAACATACATATATATAAATATATAATCAATGATATTGAATATAGTGAAATCAATCAATATCACATGTTGTACTAATATCCTAATTTTATAGAATAAATTATTTATATTAGATTGAAGAGAGTATATAGGGTAATTTTGTAAATAGAAACAAAAACGTGTCCTGAAACATAGAAGAGGAAATGAGCAGAACATGTTAGACGTCGTCGTTCACGTCAAAACTCCGTTGTTGCGGGGAACACGAAACGCCTAAACACCTTCCCAGTAAGAACTCAGCGTACATCCACACTTCTTATACCGCAGGTTGTGACCGTAGAGCTATTTTTAAAGGTTTTATGACACGTTTGAAATATGGGAATTGGTTTATTGCAAAATTATAGGAATGTTTATTAGGATTTAAAAGAGCATAAGATAATAGGATGAGAAGCTCACTTTGATTTCAGACTCGACGGAAACTACTGGTGTCCTTTAAAAGGAGGTATCAGATCTTCATGAGGAATAAAGTTTGATTAGCCAGATGAAAATGATGCTCTAGCAAGACTTAAATGCAAGTTTGAAAATTATCGAGAGAGATGCAAATGAAGCTGCTGATTGTATAACAAAGAATGCACTTGGTAGTGCTCTTGGATATCATATCTTTAATGAACCCTCTACGGTTACTTTTCTGAAGGTAGCGGGTGTCACTTAATTCCTCTTTTTATATTTATTTTATCTTTTCTTTTTTTATTTCCGTTTATATAATAAACCTCAGTTCCGTTCTTCTCCTCGTCAAGCAAACTCTATAATAACAGTAATAATATTTTTATTTTATTAATGATCTCTTAATTAATTCTTAATTACTATTTAGCTTAATTCTAATTTAATTTTCTTTAACCATGACAAGTCACAGCCAAAAATTTGAAGAGAGAGAGAGGACAGAACACCTCTTTAGAGAGAGACTAACTCAACTGGCTTCTGTGTACGTATGTGCATATATATATATATATGTGAAGACTTCCGTTTCCGTAGTGAGAGAAAACCAAAAACAACAAAAAGTTCACGATTGAGAAACGAAGAGGAACTCTCCCTACAAGATTTGAACCATTTGTTATTTTCCTTTGCTTCCTTCAGAATTTCCGTTGAAGCTTTGTAGCCACCGTTCTGGCCTTCCTCCGATCCGAGTCGCCGAGTTCCGGTACATCTCCACTCGGTCCTGCCTCGGATGAGCTAGCATCGAAGATCCTTGCGCATTAATCGCCATGGTAAACTTGGACCAACTGTTTCGTATTGATAGTACCTCTTCTTTGTTTGGCTGATTTCTTTAGCTTGGACTCTGAGCTGCTTCGTTGAATCTGTTGGACTTGGGAGTTTTGTTGTTGTCCTTCTTCTGTTTGTGATATTTGTGTCCTGGGGATATAATTGGCTTTCTAAATTAGTCTATTGGTCGTCCAATTTTATTTAATTTTGGATGAATTTTGAATTTTGCTGGGCGACCATGTGGGATGCATATTTATGGTAGTCCATCCATGTATTTCTAAAAGATCGTGAGCAATGGAGGTCGGTGGATATAAATAGTTGCTCAGTAATATTCGGGTAAATTTAGGTTGGGAGAATAAGAGAGGGACCATAAGTAAACAAATTTTGGCTCATTTTCCTGCAAATATGATACTAATATTTAGTGGTCTTACGACATGTTCCTCACTTCCTCTCGTCTATTTAAAATTGTAAAAGGAAACGTTTGGAACCTGAAGTGGCTATTTATAATATCTGTTTAAGGAAGGAACTGACTAGAACTGATGAACGAAGCCTGCGCTTCATTTTTTTTTTTGTGATGCTTTCCACTGGAGAGTAAAATTTTCTGAAATTTGCTTGGAAAGGATGAGTCCGTGTCAATGGCAGGATGATATATTATAAGTCCATCATGCTGAAATGAAAGAAATTCGAATCCATCCACTGCATGTATTTCTGCAGATTTGTTGAAGCCCGGTGTTATTAATAGTTGTGAACTTAGGCTATGTTTGGTTTGATGGAGGGGGAAGGGAGGGGATGGATAGGAGGGAAGGGTAAGGGATGGAAGGGTTCAGTATTACTTTGTTTGGTTATGTTGGAGGGGAGGGGAAGGGATGAGTTTTGTGTTTGGTTTAAAAGAGGAAAGGAGGGGATGTAATGATTAATTTACCTCTATACCATTCTATGCTAGTTCTTTTTTTTTTTTTTTGCAAATGAATTTACATCTTATTTTAAATTACATAATTTATTAAAATCCACTCTCATTTTATTTTAAATTACATAATTTGGGACTCAAACTCAACCACTCAATATTTTTCCCAATCTCCCATTTCCCCAGAAAATATAAAGAGAAAAAAAATAAAATAAACAGAAATAGATTAAAGGCAGCTAACTCTCAGACTTCATGAAGGGACTGAAATTTTTTCACTAGCAGCAGCATCAGCACATCATCATAATTGTCATCTCCTCGCATGTTGCATATTAGTAGTGATAATAATTAAAAACCAAAAAGAAAATAAAATATCAAAGAAGTTGATTGCCAAGAATCAACTTTGCTGATCCTGCTACTCAATGAAACCATTCTTAGACACAATAGCGTTTCTCACTCATCGTCGCCGCACACAAGTAACCGAAAATATAGGGGCAAAGAGACCGATGGAGGAAGGCACTGGCAAATGCATGGAAGGGAAAAAAAATGGAGGAAGAAAGAGTAGGCAACCACGGTGGTAACAATCGTCTAAAAAGCGGAGGAAGAAAGCGTTGGGCGATGGGAAGCATAAGATTGGAAGCATCAAGTGTGTTTAACATTGAAGGGGCATGGAAGGGAATATAACAAATTTGAAGGGATAAACTGGTCACAATCTTTGGAATTCCTACAAAAGACCCCATTTTGGAGGGATCCAAAATAAGGGGAGGGAAGGGAATGAAATGGAAGATTTTTAATCCCCTCCGCTCCAAAAATGAGCCAAAGGAGGGGAGGGGATCATTTTTCATCCCCTTCCCCCCAACCAAACAGACTCTTTAAGGGCAAAACTTTAGGGGTAGGTCAGGAAGCATTTCCAAGACCCTTTGCTGTTGCTTCATGTGCAATGGTTCCCAAGAAAAGGTCAAAATAGTGGGATGGTCCAGCTACATGAACATAATGATGATAGAATGTCTATTTGTTGCGTGTATATGCACACAGTGATAAATCTGTATGCTGATGACATTAACAGTTTTAAATGTTGAAACTCATATATACATCATCTTAGTTAACCTGTTTCGTTTTAACAACTTTCCTTAGTTACATATATTACTGCATTAGCTGCACTGTAGGCATGCAGTTGGTCTTTACCATTTTGTGGACGACTTAAGCATAATGTGAAATTTTAAAATTTTTAGCAAATCTTCAACACATATTTTTTATACTATCATTCTTTCTTTCTCTTTTTAACCTTCGTGGTTGGCTCTGTTTGATAAAGTACTCTATGTCTATTTTTGCAGTCTGCTCCTGTGAACATTATTGTTGGCTCCCATGTGTGGGTTGAAGATCCAGCACAAGCATGGATTGATGGAGAAGTTTTCAAAATCAATGGTGAAGAAGTCCATGTTCGCACTACAGATGGAAAGACAGTGAGTCAAACTCTACTATCTTTATTGTAAACTTTTCGATGTGAATCAGATTTTCTATAAACTTACTAGCTTGTTTGCTTTGATTCTTTATTCTAGAAATGTCTCTTGCCTCTTGCAAGTTCTAGTTTGCTCAAATTCTTTTCAGAATTCATATAAGAACACCTAGGAGTTAGATTGGCTGTTTTAGCTCTATGAAGGGATTACTGCAATTGGTCGCCCACCAACCAAAAGTCACCAATGGAAATTAAACTGAGGACCTTTTGGTTGACGCATCTGGATCCAACTGATTGAGCCAAACCTTTGCTTTTCAATCTTTAATTACAGAAAACTCAGCACTCTTCCTTGATTATTATCTGCATGCTTTACTGCTTAATTAATGAAGAGTGTTGCAACTTTCAATATTGGTTCTAGTAGTATGACGTTCTGGTTCCAGGTTGTCACAAATATGTCAAAGGTTTCTCCCAAGGATAATGAAGCTCCTCCTGGAGGTGTTGATGACATGACAAAACTGTCATATTTGCATGAGCCTGGAGTTCTGCACAACTTGGCAACAAGATATGAGCTAAATGAAATCTATGTAAGATATTTACACATTGATTCACTTTTAACAACAGAAACTTGCTAATAATATAACCACTCTACTCCCCAAACATTGTTGCAGACATATACCGGAAATATCCTGATTGCCATAAACCCATTTCAAAGATTGCCACATCTGTATGATACTCACATGATGGAACAGTACAAAGGAGCTGCATTTGGGGAGTTGAGTCCCCATGTTTTTGCTGTTGGAGATGTTGCATACAGGTAAATCAGTTTTGCTAATTTGACTTGCTTTCTCTATAATCTCTTATGGTTAACTTATTTATGTGGTTATAATTGTTATAGAGCAATGATCAATGAGGGTAAAAGCAACTCAATCTTGGTCAGTGGTGAAAGTGGAGCCGGTAAGACAGAGACAACAAAGATGCTCATGAGATATCTTGCATACCTGGGGGGCCGATCTGGAGTAGAAGGGAGAACAGTTGAACAGCAAGTTCTGGAAGTATGTCAGAGCTTCTTCTCTTTCTTGGATATCCCCTTTTTCTTGTGCATGTCTTTGACGATGGAGGACTAAATCAAGTTTCCTTCATATTATTTTCTTTAAATTGCAGATGTTTAAAAGGCAAAAGATTGTTTCCTTATTCTTGTTTGTATATTGTTATTTGCAGTCTAATCCGGTTCTTGAAGCATTTGGCAATGCAAAAACAGTTCGAAACAATAACTCTAGGTGCGTCTTGACAGCTACAATATCAAGTTAGACTAACATTACCATTGTTAATGTAAATTTTCTTCTCATCTTCACCCTAATATTGAGATGCAGTCGTTTTGGTAAATTTGTTGAGATCCAATTTGACCACAAGGGAAGAATCTCCGGGGCAGCCATCCGTACTTACTTGCTTGAGCGGTCCCGTGTTTGCCAAATTTCGGATTCTGAAAGAAATTACCATTGCTTTTACCTTCTTTGTGCAGCACCAGCTGAAGTAATAATTCTCTTTCTTGATATTGAAATAAACCATGTTCCTTTTCTAATGGATTAGCACCTATTCTACTGTAGTGCTGTGCTATCTACACTATGCTAAACTCTTTATTTTGCAGGTAAAAGAGAAGTATAAGCTTGGAAGTCCTAGTTCCTTCCATTACTTAAATCAATCAAAATGCTATGTATTGGATGGAGTGGATGATGCACATGAATATCTTGCCACTAGAAGGGCAATGGATATTGTTGGAATTAGCGAGGAAGAGCAGGTACATTTTCTGAGTCCTATATTCTAATGTAGTTTAAGTGATCTCTCGTGAAGCTGTTTTTATGATAAATGATAATATATTCCAGGAAGCAATTTTTAGGGTTGTGGCAGCAATTCTTCACCTTGGAAATATTGAATTCGCAAAAGGAGAGGAGATTGACTCTTCTGTCATCAAAGATGAGAAATCTAGATTCCATCTTAACACGACAGCTGAACTTCTTAAGTATGTGCAATATGATGCTCATATACTTTTCAGATGCAGTGCCATAGTTTCTTATCCTGTAGTCTGTGCATTGAATGTATAAAACTACTGTAGGTGTGATGCGAAGAGCTTGGAAGATGCCTTGATCAAACGTGTGATGGTAACACCTGAGGAAGTTATCACAAGAACCCTAGATCCTATTGCAGCTGTTGGTAGCAGGGATGCATTGTCTAAAACCATTTATTCTCGCTTGTTTGATTGGTAATGAACCACAGGCTGTAGCCCTATTTCTATATGTTCTGTTACGTATCCTCTATAAAGATCCTCTACCTGCAATCATGTGAAGTACACTAACTATATTTAATGAAGTTACAAATTCATTATTGCTTGAGGCTGAATATTAATATTTGAATAAGGTTGTCATTTGGAATTTAGTTAATTGGTGATAAATTGCTTATTCTGGAAAGACAATAAGTACGCCCACGCGCGCGCACACAGTTGAAAGATCTATCCAGGAAACTATTATTATTAGCAGTTCTCCTGGCTAAAAAAGAAAAATTTTGTGGTTGAATCGCCATTTTTCTAGCTTTTTTTCTTTCAGTGTTTTATGTTTTGTCATTTTCACAAATTTTTGTTTCTTTTTTCCTTTCAGGCTTGTGGAAAAAATTAACATTTCAATAGGGCAAGATCCAAATTCAAAATCTATCATTGGAGTTCTTGATATCTATGGATTTGAAAGTTTTAAGTTCAACAGGTAAGCCAGTGCATTCAAGTGGCCTCATGTTATTGTATTCAGTCTTATATCTAATGAATTTCATATAAAAGTTTTGAGCAGTTTTGTATTAATTTCACGAATGAAAAGCTGCAACAACATTTTAATCAGGTTGGTCAATCATTTGTGGATCAATATTCTATAATTCTTCTTTTAACCTTGACGATTAAGGTTTTTCTGATTGGGTGATTGCAGCACGTCTTTAAAATGGAACAAGAAGAATACACCAAAGAAGCGATTGATTGGAGTTACATTGAGTTTGTTGATAACCAAGATGTTTTGGATCTAATCGAGAAGGTTTGTCGCTGTTGCTACATTATCAATCTATCCTGTGTGAAGTTTATGATTTACTTATTACCTCTTATTGGTGTGAAATGTGCTTTTTTTGGTTTTCCAAAATATGTATAGTATAGCAAATGTCATTGAATTGTAGTATCAGATGTGTGCTTGTGTTTGCTTTTTTTTTTTTGTGAAAAATATTAGAGGTAGTGATGATTATTTTGTCTTATTTAATCTTTTTCAGAAACCTGGAGGAATAATAGCACTCCTTGATGAAGCCTGGTATGTAACTGACAGAGATTTAACCTTTTATCTGACACTGCTTTTAATTGTGAGCTATATTCATAGTCAAGAGAAGGATATCTTATGGATTTATAATCATGCATTGCCTATTTTTGTGGTTTGGTTGGATTCATTTGCTTGGTTTCTTGACACAGTATGTTTCCCAAATCCACACATGAAACATTTGCTCAGAAGTTATACCAGACTTTCAAAAGCAATAAGCGCTTTGTCAAACCCAAACTTTCTCGTACTAGTTTCAGCATATGCCATTATGCAGGGGAGGTATATATATTCAACTAATTTATTTTACATGTTTCTATTGATTTCTTTTTTAATCATAATATTTTTCTACATCATCTTTTTTTCACATATTGTTTACCATTTTTCTTGCCCAGGTACTGTACCAGGCTGATATGTTTCTTGACAAAAACAAGGATTATGTGGTTGCAGAACATCAAGCTCTACTGACAGCCTCAAAATGCCCGTTTGTGGCTGGTCTATTCCCACCTTCTCAAGAGGAATCATCAAAATCATCCAAGTTCTCATCAATTGGATCACGCTTTAAGGTATTATCATCCCTCTGTCTCTTTTGAAATGTATAAAGGTATTGATGGAGTCTCGCATTGGTTAGCCCCAAGTAGTTCTATTGATACTGAAGTATCATGGTTCTTGCCGCTTATATGCCAGTTTTAAGGGTTGGTTTTCTATACTTGTTTATACTTTTAAGGTATCTGTCTCCTCAATTTGCCAAAAGCTGAGCGCTCTGTTTTTATTGCATTTGGGATTAAAAATGGGGGAAATAGGCTGTAGCAAGTTGAAATTGACATGTGCATGATTACATAAAGGGTCTAATCTCCGGTGAAAGGTAGTATGTTGAGATATTCATCTTGTGGAACACAGAAATATTGCCTTGAAATTCTTATTCAATTACTTGTTAAATGGTTATGAATTATGTTTATGCTTATGCTGAGAAGCCATGAGAACTCAGACACCCTTGAAATACAAGGCTGGCAGCCAGACAATGTCATAATTATCACCGTTATCATTAATTGATTTGGCTAGCGCTTTAACTATTTGCACAGCTTTTAGTTATCTTCCTCTTTGACATGATGTTGCTTGGTAGTTTTGTATGGTATTTATTTGCAACTCTGGCCTTAATGATGCAGTCTCTGTTGTGTCTATTAATTCATGTGTCTGCGCCATTTTATTCTTCAACAAGTGTTCTAAAAAGTGCAGTTACAACTTCAATCTTTGATGGAGACCCTAAGTTCAACAGAGCCTCACTATATCAGATGTGTGAAACCAAACAATGTCCTCAAGCCTGCTATTTTTGAAAATGTCAACATTATCCAACAATTACGCTGTGGTGTGAGTTATCGCCATCTTATTTTTTATTCAGCTTTAATATTTTAAGCAGATAAGTGAAAATATATTTGACATATTTATACTTGTTGCTTAGTTATCACATTACTTATACTACAGGGAGTGCTCGAGGCAATTAGAATCAGTTGTGCTGGATATCCTACTAGACGGACCTTTTATGAGTTTCTTAACCGATTTGGTGTTCTTGCCCCTGAAGTTTTGGAAGGAAAGTAAGTCTCATTCTCCATGGGCTGCTTTTGTCTTTTACTTGGTTAATCTCTTTCTTATTCCAGGAAAAACTTAGTTGTCTGGTATATCTCTGATTTCTAGAACATTCTATGTACTGCTTTACCTTTAGTGCAATTCTCACTCTTGCTTTTCATCTTTATACTAGTTAACTGTTTCTACTTGTTGCTTTTCAGCTACGATGACAAAGTCGCATGCCAACTTATCCTAGATAAAATGGGTTTGAAAGGCTACCAGGTGATTTAAGTGCTCCTTGTAGCTTGATATGCTAATAGTTGCACATGGGAGGGACAAGACTTGAAAGTTGAAATTTGGGAATAAGCCTAGCACTGCTGTTTACCTAAGTAGATGACACTCTACATAATGTGGAATTTTTGAATTCAGAAGTTTATTATAATATATTTATATTGGAATTTTTCATATTAAGGAGATATCTGACGTTGAATTAGTTACCCAATCTCATAAATCTAGGAGGAAAAAAATGTAATAAAGATCACATGATGCATGGAAATGAAAAAGGAAAGAAACAAGTTAACTATGATGCTGAAATCCCATGTGATAAACAAGGGACGATCATAAAATGTATCTGATCATAATGAGCCTGTAACCTTAAGGTTCCTACACATAACAATCTTTGATTTTTTTTATTTATGCGTTGGGGATGGGGTTAGAGGGTGAGCCTCACAAAAGGGCCAAGGTCTAGGTTGCTATCATGTGACTTGGGAAGTCACGGGGTCAAATTTAGAAATAGCTTCTCCACTTGCCGGGGTAAGATGATGGACATCTATCCCCTCTAAGCCCCCATATGATAGGAGTCTTGTGCACCAGATCCCCCTTTTATTGGGGACGGGGTTAGTTGCTTCTAAGCAAGTGCAGTGAAAATTATTTTTCTGATTAGAAGAGTGCACGGTTGTGATACTGATGTATTTGGAGTAGAATATTCGGGGACCAATAGAAAACTTTGAATATCGCAATGCATCATTAAAAAAAAAAGTAAAAAAGAAATGTAATGAAAGGGAACCATGAACTTTTTGGCATAGAAATTATATCTTTGCGACTAAATTTAAAGTAGTATGTTTATATATTCTAGTAGCCATGTAGTCTATGTAGCCGACCCTGCGTAATGAGATAAGGTTTTGTTGTTGTTAATAGTCCGGTAGTTCCTGATGTTGGTTGCTGTATGTAGGAACTCCTGGCTCTTGGATTTATTTATTTTGTTTTACCATATCATGTAGAAGTCTATGCTAACGCGCTCTGGTACTTCCAACCTCACTGCTTATGATGCTTTGGCAGCTAGGCAAGATAAAGGTTTTCCTAAGAGCTGGTCAGATGGCTGAGTTGGATGCAAGAAGAGCTGTGGTGCTTGGAAATGCTGCAAGAACTATCCAAAGACAAACACGAACCTATATTGCACGCAAGGAGTTCATTGAATTGCGGCAAGCTGCAATTTATTTGCAATCTAACTTGCGAGGTACCCAGATTTTTATCTTAGGATGTCTTCAATCTTTGATTGCTTGATTGTTTGGGAAATTTTGAACCTTAAACCAATTTGTCCAGTCTTTGTGAGTTTGATATGACTGTCTACTGTTCAGTTTTTTATATCCAGGTGCCAACAGATATAGTTGATGTCTACTGATATGACTGTATAGCATGGAAACTAGTAGAGCTGTAGTGAAATCAGAGAAGTTGTTAGAGGAAGTTCCAGCTGTAGCGATTGTTATAGCTGTAGGTTCTAAAAAATTTCCTCCTCCCTGTTGTAAAGGCCTTGACTTGTATAGCTTGGAAACTAGTAGAGGTGAAGTGAGACTAGGACCTTGTAGAAAGATCCACCGGCTTGTCTGCGAAGGTCACATGGAGCAACTAAGCATTTGAACTCATGAATACTCAAACTTTGGAGCTAAAAGAATGCAATTAAAAAAGATCAGGCTTATTACGTACAAATAACATTCGCGTCTTTTTGGTTATTAAGCCTATATTTCATCAAACCTCTTGTCTGTAAGGTGTTCATACATTTTAAAATTTATGCTGCTGTAAAATACTAAAATGTTTCTGGTATAGGTCTCTTTACGCATATGGGCTGATCTATCTACATAAACTGCTTGATTATTCTGATGTTCTTTTGGTTTTATTTGATAACAAATAGGCATATTGGCTCGGAAGTTGTATGAGCAGTTGCGGCGTGAAGCAGCAGCTGTGAAGGTTGAGAAGAGTTTCAGAGGATACATTGCAAGGAAATCTTACCTAACAGCTCGATCAGCGGCAATCACATTACAGACAGGTTTAAGGGCTATGAAGGCTCGTGATGAATTTAGATTTAGAAAGCAAACAAAGGCTGCAATTCTTATACAGGTGCTCCTCAATCATCTTTATTATATGTAGACTTCGCTGAGAAGACTTGAACCCTGTTTCATTTTCTGTGTATCAATCTCTTGTGGAAAAATGTTGCAGGCTCATGTGCGTCAACATATTGCACATTCTTACTATAGAAGATTGCAGAAGGCTGCAATTGTTACTCAATGTGGTTGGAGGCGAAGGGTTGCTAGGAGAGAACTCAGACAACTTAAAATGGTTAAAATAATATTTTATTTTTATTGCTGTTTATGTTGCATATGAAAGTGACTTCAGAATCTAATAATTTGTCTAACTTCATTAGGCTGCAAGAGAAACAGGTGCTCTTCAAGAAGCAAAGAACAAACTAGAAAAGCGTGTTGAAGAACTTACATGGCGTTTACAAATTGAAAAGCGTTTGAGAGTAAGTTTATTTTTATGTTTATCAAATTATATTCTTGATTGGTGAAATGGATGTTGTAAATCTCATGCCATTATTTTATTTTATTCTTTTATAAAAGACTGACTTGGAAGAGGAGAAAGCTCAAGAAATTGCCAAGTTAAAGGATGCCTTGCATGCAATGCAAATACAAGTAGAAGAAGCAAATGCCAAAGTCCTCAAAGAACGTGAAGCTGCTCGGAAAGCAATTGAAGAAGCACCCCCTGTTATCAAGGAGACTCCTGTTATAATTCAGGATACCGAAAAGCTTAATTCCTTAATGGCTGAGGTCACTAGTTTGAAGGTATAAAATCATTATTCATATAACTTATAAATCATTTATTCATATTTTCTCTCATGGTATTTTTTGATTGTTTCATATGAAAAAAGTTTGATAAAAAAGATTTCTTTAACTGAAACAACTATATTTTTCCTTAATTCCGTTATCTTTGGGCTTTGTGCATCATTCCAGTGATATTTTGATGTAAGCAATCATAATTACGTGTCTATGCAGACAACTTCCTCAGAATACAATGGGTGATTTGATTTTAAATTGAAGTTATATAGCTTCATTGTAATTCATGCATCATGATAATTGGATTGGAAAAATTTGATTGCCGACTTATATTTCAGCCCTTTATGCCTGGGGAAGGGGAAAGGGAAATCAGCTAGTAGCTTTTTGAATATGATTTCACAGGGTGCTTAGAATATATTGCTTGCCTGATTCAATTTCCTGTTATACAGGAGTTACTGATGACAGAAAGAGAGGCGAAAGAGGAGGCCAGGAAAGCTCATGCAGATGCTGAGGCTAGAAATTCAGAGGTGGTTAAGAAAGTAGAGGATTCTAGTCGCAAAGTGGATCAACTTCAGGAATTGGTTCAGAGGTCAGCAAAAAGCCTTTTTTTTGGGGGGGGGGGACTAGTTCTACAATTGCATCCAGCTTACAATATTACGTGAGAAACTTAGATTTAGGTCCCATCTGAATTCTTGATTTCCCTCTTTACTATTCATACATGGGATTGGAAGTTCAATGATTTATTTTTGACAGAAAAAGAAGTTTTATTATATAAGAGGTATCACAAGAGAGTAGGGCACAACAGCCTCCTAAAAGAAGAACCTGGAAGTTGGGATAGAAAAAAAAGACCGCACCAACAACAAAGCCTTATCCCACTAGGTGGGGTCCGCTACATGGATCACACCCTGCCATTGTACTTTATTTTAAACCATATCTTTGAATAGATTATTGACTAAAAGATCTCTTTCTCTAATCTCATTGAGAGTGCAATTCAGTTTTCCTTTACCCTCTTTTCAGAGGACTCCACATTGCTAGATCCACCCTCCTTACCGGTGCCTCCACTGGCCTTCTCTGATCATGTTCGAACCATTGTAAACGATTTTTCATCATTTTCTCCTCTATATCTGCAACTCCAACCCGTTTACGAATTTGATCATTACGAATCCTATCCATTTTAGTATGACCACACATCCATCTCAACATCTTCATCTCAGCCACCCCCACTTTATGCTCTGTTGTCCCTTTAAAGCTCAGTATTCACTACCATATAGCATTGTTTGCCTTATAGCCATATGATAAAACTTCCCTTTCGCTGGACAGAAAAATAAAAACTTGGAAAAAATAGCAATAAAACACTTTGAAGAACCATGAACATATCACCTGACAACCATGAACATAGCACCTAAGGGAAGCAAGAACAACAACCTTTTCTCATATGTCATTTAGAGTTATCAAAGCACCTTTAAAACTCTTTGCATTTCTTTCCAATGAAATACACTAACGCTGCTCATGGACCCTAAAAGAAGGAAATAATGTGGGATAAAATAAATCCTCTTGGTTTACTTATTGCCATGGCAGTGACGTAGGATCAATTTCAGGTGCTGCAGGCATTTTTGGTGTCTTGAAGATTCAGTTTCAATGAATGTCTCACTTTCTATTTTGGCTAGCCTCAAAATTAACATATATCATTTCAAATAAAGTAAAAGTTCTTAGAACTTGATGGGTCTACAAATTTCTTCAGTTCATTTGCAACTTCCTCTTATTTGTTTCTTCTATTCCCTAAGCTTCCCCCTTGCCATGCATCCTAGGACGCTTATAGTTGGTCTTCCAGCTGTCACTGTTGTCAATTATTATCTTTGTCCCTGATCAGTGATTTTTTTGTGACCATGAAAGTCGTATGAAACTTCTTTTATATTCTTCCTTGCCCCATAAGCAGCATCTTCAACTTCCTCAATTTAAAATTGTTTTAAAAATATTTCTCAATGTATCAGATTGGAAGAAAAAATATCCAATTCAGAGTCAGAAAATCAAGTTCTTCGCCAGCAAGCATTGGCTGTATCACCAACTGCAAAAGCTCTATCTGCAAGACCAAGGACTGTGATTATACAGGTAAAGACAAGGAATGAGCATTTGGTCATTTGCCTGCATTTCAATGCATGAAGAGAAATTTACAGTAAGATCTTGTGCACAATTTGCAGAGGACACCGGAAAACGGAAATGCGTTAAATGGAGAATCAAAACCTGCAACAGTAAGAGGACTCTTGCTTTTGATGAATACATATCTGTAATTTTTCAGCAATGGAAGGTTTTGTTTAGTTTAAAAGTCTTTCTTTGTGTCTTTCAGGACATGACTCTTGCTGTATCCAGTGTACGTGAGCCTGAATCTGAAGCAAAGCCACAAAAATCTCTCAATGAGAAACAGCAAGTGAGTGGCCCGATAGATGCTCCGGGCATCTAAATTTTGTTGAATATTTTGAAGTGTCTCTTCATTTGTTTTTATCCTTTTTTCTCAATCTTGCCATTTCTTACCATCTCATTTTATGGGTCAGGAAAATCAGGACTTGCTGATCAAAAGCATATCACAGGATTTGGGATTTTCTGGGGGCAAACCTGTTGCTGCATGCATGATCTATAAATGTCTTCTTCACTGGAGATCATTTGAAGTAGAAAGAACAAGCGTTTTTGACCGTATTATTCAAACAATATCTTCGGCGGTTGAGGTAACTTCCACTTTTTGATCATTTGAGCATTCTTAAAATTAGCTTTTGCATTAATAAATGCTTATACCAATTCTGAAATACCTTCTACTGATAAAAAGTGACTTCTGAAACATTAAAGGCGCAGGATAATGCTGATATATTAGCCTACTGGTTGTCTAATACATCAACTTTGTTGTTGCTTCTCCAACGAACTCTCAAAGCAAGTGGGGCAGCTAGCTTAACACCACAAAGGCGGAGAACAGCCTCAGCTTCTTTGTTCGGAAGAATGTCTCAAGTATGAAGCAACTCTGTCAGTATATATTTTCTGAAGAAACTTTTTCAGTTTATGAAATTGTTGTGCTTTTTGTGATATTAGGGGCTAAGGGCGTCTCCTCAAAGTGCTGGTATACCATTTCTAAATGGTAGAGGGCTTAGTAGGCTGGATGATTTAAGGCTAGTGGAAGCTAAATATCCCGCTCTGCTGTTCAAGCAGCAGCTTACTGCCTTCCTGGAAAAAATATATGGAATGATAAGAGACAACCTTAAGAAGGAGATATCTCCATTACTCGGATTATGTATCCAGGTATATTTTTCAGGTTACTATTTTATGAATGCTAGGACAAATGGCGAGTAAAATTTTGTAATCATTCTCTAGTATTAAGGTTTTGCAGTAATTGGCATTCACGTGTTATTAGCAAACAACAAATTTATCCGTTACTTATGACCAATATTTTATATAGGCCAAAAAAACCAATATTACATGTTTGTATTCAAATATGACATTGTAGTTGTTCATAGGATATCAATCACAGTATTTAGTTTGTGTGTAACAAGACAATATGCTTTCAGTGACTGCTAACTAGAAAAGGAAACAGTTTCCCTACTTTAAAGGAGAGTTTCTAAAATGGTGGCAAATCTTCACGTACTACTTTGCACCTATGAGCAATCCTAAAATCATTAGTTGGTTGATGTGTGTCCATGGTGTATGGAGGCAGTTACATGTGGGTTAGGCTTTGAAGCCGTTGACGATCATAGTTCTGAGTTCATTTATCTGTTTATGCTTCATGTTCATTTTGACAAAACGAATGCAGGCTCCAAGGACTTCACGTCAAGGTTTGATGAAAGGACGCTCACATGCTAATGCAGCTGCACAACAAACTTTAATCGCTCACTGGCAAAAAATTGTGAACAGCTTAAACAACTCTCTGAAGATAATGAAAGCGAACTATGTGAGTTCTAATGTTTCACATATAATGTCTGCAATTCCACTGCTGTCCAGAGATAATATTTAATGAAGTTCTTTGTTATTAGGTGCCCCCATTCTTGGTCTGTAAGGTTTTTACTCAAATATTCTCATTCATTAATGTTCAACTATTCAACAGGTACTTTCGTCCTCCCTTCATCCATCTCTTCCCATTTTTCTCTTCCTGCTTTGCATATAAATATTATATTGCTGCAATAAAAATACACTCATTTTCATGGACTTGATATGATCACATCTGCAGTCTTCTGTTGCGTCGTGAGTGTTGTTCATTCAGTACTTTTGTCCTCCCTTCATCCATCTCTCCCCATTTTTCTCTTCCTGCTTTGCATATAATACTATATTGCTGCAATAAAAATACACTCATTTTCATGGACTTGATATGATCACATCTGCAGTCTTCTGTTGCGTCGTGAGTGTTGTTCATTCAGTAATGGGGAGTACGTAAAGACAGGTTTGGCTGAATTAGAACAGTGGTGCAATGAGGCAACAGAGGTGGTGAGCATCGTTAACCCTTTTTATTCTGTTTATTTTTTCCAATTTAGGTCTCCACCTGAACTCCGTTATTTGCAGTATGCTAGTTCAGCTTGGGAAGAACTGAAGCATATCAGGCAGGCCGTTGGGTTCCTGGTACAAGATACTTCCCATGGAAATTGAATTTTGGTTTTCAGTATTGATGCTTTCCTTTTGATCAATCTTCTGTTATTCTTATATTTTAGGTTATACATCAAAAACCCAAGAAGACCTTGAATGAAATAACAAAGGAGCTTTGCCCTGTGAGTGCCTTTTCACTTCTTTATTTATTTTTTCTTTTCTAAAAGTACTCTTCGATTCACATCTGGAGGATATACTGTGGTGCTGCAGGTTCTCAGCATACAACAGTTATACAGGATCAGTACAATGTACTGGGATGATAAATATGGCACGCACAGTGTGTCTACAGATGTAAGTTAATGTCTAATTCCACTAGTCTACTTATAGTATTTAATTTATGATAGTTAATAGTTGCGTCTTTCCGAACTCGTTCAATTGGTTTTAACATGGATCTCCTCTCTTTGATTGGACAGGTTATCGCGAAAATGCGAGTCATGATGTCTGAAGACTCTGGCAATGCTGTCAGTAGCTCATTCCTACTGGATGATGACTCAAGGTACTGCAAAACCTTTGACTATTGAGTATACTGGCAATTTAATTCCTCCCCAACCGTTGACCCAATTTTGCTTTAGTATCCAAGAATTTGTAAATGCCTAAGTTTGCATTTTTCTTTCAAGTTTCATGGTGTTAGTTTATCCATTATTATATGATGGCCTACCTCGGTTTTGACTTCAATCTCTGAATGCAAATGCAGTATTCCATTCTCAGTAGACGACATCTCTAAATCCATGCAACAAGTTGATGTATCTGACGTGGATCCTCCTCCATTAATCCGTGAGAACTCAGGATTTGGGTTCCTTCTGGCTCGGTCAGAGTAATGCAAAATATTTAATGCCAATTATTATCTTTGGCGACACTTCATCGTTTGCCTCTCGGCACACAATATAAAATTGCAGATTCTTAAAAGTTGTCTATACGATGAACTCTTCGGCAGTAATGTGTACAGTATCTTTTCACCAACCCAGGCTTCTGATATTGGTATGTTGTCTGGGTCAGTTCATTTTTACCCCTCAAGTTTCATCAACAAAGAGGGTTTTTCCTTTGTTAAAGCCATGTTTACAAGGGTTGTGATTCATGGCGATTATAGGTAAGGGTTGGTGTCCAGGCACATCTGTCACACTTGCCCAAGGTCTTTTTGTTATTAATTGTTTTATTTTTTTGGGGGGAAATGTCTTCTTTTTCCTCTAATTGTTGGTTGTTTTCTAGTATTATAGTTGGGTGTAATTTTGTGATGTTAGATATCATTCGGATGTAATTTGCATTAGTTATGATATTTTTTGGGGCTAAATTGAAATATCAGATAGGGTTTTTTGAATGGGCTGAGTTATCATATAAAATGACTCAGTACTGTACATACCCCACATTATTTGCTTAAATTTCAGCTGTACTAGAAAATTGCTATGATATTTGGTACTCCTACAATCTGGATGTTAATGAAGCTTTTTGGAGGAAAAAAATAGGACACAGGACCAACTTCAATCAATATTTTTTTTTGGATAACAACCTCAATCAATATTCTTGGTCTGTGCAATTCAGTTGAATAATATAAAACACAGAAGTAATCTTTTTTTGGGGTGGAATACCTAAAACATTGTCCAAGTGAAAGTCAGCTCATGGTGCTATAAAAACACTTTTAGATAAAATTGTTTTTACGAAGGAAAAATAACTTCCGCCACATACATGAATGGCTCCATCAAATCCATGAGCGCATTTGCCTGCATCATGGCCAAAAGTAAAACTAAAAGGTCAGAAGTAACCCAGGATCGCGTTTCGGAAATGGCTTTTCCCCAAAGAAAACTTGCTTGCGGAATGAACTTCTCGATCACAAAATTTGTATACCCAAACTCACTTCTACTAAAAAAAATTTCCACGAGAATTTGAGTTCTCAGAAGTCTAGCCAAAGATAACATCCAAAATTAGAAATAAATAAATATTCGATGCAGATGCATATAGATCGGATTCTTCTCTCCATGCTCACACCATCCTCAATCACAAAAAAAAAAAAAAAAATGAGCCCCATGCTCAAACCAACGAATTGGACCTTCAGCCAACACAATAAAGGGAAGGAATATGAGAAGTGGAATATCAGCCTGAAAGCTTACACGGGAACAAGGGAACACTATGAAGTGCACATATAGACACTGTCCTACAAAGTATACATTACTAATAAATGCGTACATTCACATCAGTGGCATTTGCATTGAACACAAAAACAAATACAACATATCACAAAAAAAAAAAAAGTGCAACTGGTTTCATATCTCTAGATGCAATTCCTGGACTGATTAGTTGAACTTCTAGAACTTCCCTAAAACCCTGAATGAGATTTAATCTTCATGGTTTTGAACGGTTTGTATCTCTGATTTCTTTTTCTCCTTCATAATCGCCTGCCTAGGCATTACATCTAACAGAAAGCTCCCTCCATTCCATATGGTAGCAGAAACCTTCAGTAATTGGAAAACCACATGCAGCCTATACGACAGGAATATCGGGACGGCGAGTGCCATGGTCGCTACAGTGAATATGGCTTGCAAAACAATGTACATAAACAACCGGTTTTGATCCCCAAGCACCCCACTTAGGCGCCACCATACATTGTTTGCTTTCTGAGCCTTTTTGGAGAGCTCCCTAAGAAACACGTAGATAAATATAATAACCCAATTAAAAACACACCAGAGCGGCTGAATCTTGATGCTTGTCAAAAGTGAACGGATGTGTACACATTCTGCAAAATTTGGGAAAGAAGGTTAAAGGTACAGGGAAGGAAGTGAATATTTGTTACTTACCTGTATGAGGTCATGACCTCAGGATCTCTTAAAAGCCTTTGTCGGCGCAAGACATTGACAATGAGGAGGTATAGGACCTGCCACAAAGTGTAGGCTGCTAAAGGAACAAAATACAGCCATGTCCAGAGGTAGGCCTTATCTTCCACATAAGGCCACGTAGGCCTTCGAGCACTTCCTTCAGGGTGCATGGCTTCAAAGGTTGCGGGATTCCACCACCGAATGGTAAAGAAAACCAATCCTGGAAGTAATTATTGGGTTAGCGTTAGACAATTAAATGCAACCAAAGTAGATAAATAAAGCAACGTAGAGTTGGTCTATTTATTAAAACTTCAGAGTCACTGGCAATTAATTCTATTCTGACAATGAGTAATAATGATATAAAATTGGTCCGATAGAATACAGGATAAGGAAAGAGAAACATCAACTCATATATATGTAAATGCGCTAGTGAGAATGGCAGAATAAACTCAGAAAAATTGGATTAGAAAAAAAAGAACATTACGGAACACAAAAGCATAATAAATATTGGACAAACAAGTTTTCCCCCGTTTATCATGTAAATATTGATCCCAGATAAATGGAATTGAAGTCAATTTCAATTCCTTCGTTAACATATACACTGTGTGCACTAATTCCTTAGCAAACAAATAGTTTGGCATTTATAGTTTCTTCCTTTTATTTTCTTAACTGTGAATTTCAAGCGTGTATTGTAATTTCTTCAGTGTAGGATGTTAGAACAAATGCTGCAGAGAAGTTGTCCGGCTTTAAATGTCTCGCTCAGAAAACTCACTGCTATTATAACTGAAAAAATTTACCAACGTTTGACAGCAAACTAAAAGTCATAATCTATATCTAGTATGGAGTGTTTAACCAGTAACATTATCTCTCAATTCCATATTATTAGGTAAAGATCAAAATTGGGGCAAAAAAGAAATGAATACTTCAGACAGAGCTACTAACACTCCAGAATCTTTTAATATTTTAATAGGGAAATCATTTGGATAATAAAATCTCAACACAAAGATAGCAGAGTATAATTAACCGTAATACTTTATTACAGTTGCTACTATCTTATAAAATTGAGTACATGAACACATACGTAATATGCACTCAGTATTACACATTTAAGACCATCGAAATGAAAACACAAACAATCAACATAGAAGCCATTGATGTTCCAAAATTCAATTGTCCTGTGTACTAAGATCAGAAATTGTAAAACAGACATCAAACTTACCAGGTAGAAGATGGATAAGAACGCTAACAATTTTGTCAAAAGAACTGAAAACCAAGCTGCAGCGCCACACAATCAAAGCCCATGCCAATGGCCCCTGCAACCACACTTCAACAAGTTACAAAGTTGACAGTTGAGACATTCTTCTACTGAGGAGTCAAACTATCAGAAACCGCAAGCCTACCTCCGCAAAAGCAAAGCAAACCATGAAAAGCTTTTCATTCTTTGGAGCGAACAGAAGGTCAACCAAGAATATTGTATTGGCGTAATAGCAAAAATCCTAAACAAGGAAAACATCACGTTACTTGTTTAATTCCTTGCTTAGATTTTTAAGGAGACTCAAAATATTAAAAAGAATATCTAGCATATAGTAAGAATACTAAGACAGCTCTCATAATTAAAGTTACCATAGGGCAAGTAATACAGTTAAGCAAGCTCTCTTTACTCTCTTTCAGCCAGTAAAGCTCTCCTTACTACGAATGGGGCATGTTTATATAGAAATTCCCTCCTATAAGATTAAAATTTCGGAAATTTATCCTTTTAAGTGGATCCAAATAAACCTCAGGAGTCAAGACAAATCAATATTGAGTAACTTCACAATTTAAATGGTATTTGGCAAATAGTTGGAATACATATAATCCTTCATCTGAACTATTCGGTGATAGCTGTAAGAAATTTCAAATCAATTGAATCCCTCCTGTGAGTTTAAATGGCCAGTTAGATGTAAGCCTGTAGTCCACACGTCTATTTCTGATAGCAACAGATTTTTGCTTGTAACGCGTTCTCAATCAATGCCTACCAAAGGTACTAGTGCTATCCTTCGGAGTCCGGACAACATGACACAAGAAGTACCAATGACACTAAACTTTATTCAAGGAATCAATGCACGATTTCAAAAGCAAGTATTGAATTAACAGATGGATCAAGATAAGTCTGAAATATTACATCTTACCAGAAGATAGTAATGCCATTTCTTATACCTATAGTATATCCACCTGAGAGGAACAAAAGTGACGTAGAAGAAACAGTATACATATGGAATGTCTTGGGGTCCTGGTAAACAGAAAGAAAAAATTAAAAAGAAAAGCAAAAGCAACTACTATATGGATTTGTTTAAGGGAGAAAAGAAAGCATTACACATGCTTCCCCTGATCAGAGTTATCAACTTACTTGCCCCCAAGAGGAAGCAAAAGCCACCGAAACCTAATACCCCCAAAAGGTGCGTCACCTGAAAATGTACACAGAGAAGATAATCAACCGAACCTAAGAGTTTGCATAGCCAAGAGTAGATATCATATCTATAGTGCATTGAATTAACAAAAGCCAAAGAAAATCGTTCATATTAAGGAAGAAACTTACCTTGTTGATGAACCTCTCATGTTCCTCGGCTCGCTTGGCAATCTTATTCGCCTGCTTCGAAATCATCTGCTTCGTCTGAACAGCTTGTTTGGACAATACCTTCATTGGAGCGAGACCAAATCACAACAACCAAAGCAATAGAATCAATTAACGGATACGACCAACGAATAGAATCAAATCGAGATCATGATTCAAACATACCTTAGATCTATTCCTGAACCTCTGCTTCCCGTTTTCAGAAGTTTCGCCGTTTGTATCCTCCACATGATCATCGCTGTCGGACATTTTTACTCCTAATGAACAACAAATCCACGTTCCCAATCCACAAAACAACTCACAGAGAGAAAGAAGAAGATGATGGTGATGTTGATGATCGTAAATGTAAGAGGAATCGGAAGAAGAATGTTCTTTCCGTTTATATGGAACAGAATGGGACTATAAGCCGACGACTAGAACGTTCTTTAATCCTCGACGGTGGTGTCACATGTGATCCATCCAGATGGGCATGCTAATGTTGAACCTCGTTGCCGTACAACCCATGAGATCTGAGAATTAATTTAGATTCGTTTTGGATTAATTTTTTGGGAGAATTGTAGGTTCCAAGTAAGGGGAATGCGTTACAAAATGGTTTCAAGAGGTTGTAAATGGCAACCACTTCACTTGTAAACTGTGCTTCTCGACTTGTTATTAACAACATTTGACGCATTCCTTTACTTAGTACCTTTAGGTAATTCTCCCTTAATTTTTTTATTCTTATGATAAAAATTATTTTAATAAGTATAAATTTTAAATAAAATTAATTTTTTACTATTATATTTTTAAATAATAATTTTCTTATTAAAACGGTTTAAAAAATCAAATGTTGACCATCTAAAATTAAATTGAGATGGTTCAGATTTAATATATTCGATGAGTTCATCACTTTTAAGAGCACTCCAATAAGTTCCTAAAATTATTGGCTGGATGCTTAATGGGAGTACAAGCTATTTTTAAGTATTAACTTTTAACTAAAATTCATAAAATTCATAAAAATTGCTCACGTGGGTTTAAGCAATGGTCTAAACATAATTTTGTATTTTATTCCTATCTATGTCTCTCCATAATACATGGTATTATCATCTTGAGAAGTGTCCAACGTATTTTCAAATCCATCTATTTTATTTTACATCGAGCACTTGAAAATACTTTTTCAAATACGTCAAATACCTTAAAGCATTTTTATACGCTAATGTTGAATGTACAAAAAATATTTTAAGATTCTAAAAGCACCCAAAAAATACTTTAAAGTGTTGAATGCACAAAAACAACTTTACGATATTAGATGCATATAAAAAAATATTTTAGGATGCTGATGCCCTTGAAAAAAAATTATAATGCTGGATGCACTTTAACCTTTAGGAAAAAATATATCCCTTTTTATGATATAATTAACAGTTTTATTCACAAATTAGCTTCTCATTGTTTTAATCTACAGTTTGTTATATTCTGCCGTAAAGAATTTTCTCTCAATGATGGAGTGGCAGATGAAGGTAATTTGCAAAGAATCATCCACAATCTTATAGGAGTTCCTCTCTAAAGGTTGGATCAACATTCTGTAAACCAAAAGACATTATTAGAATTTGAAGGGGTGAGGGAGGGAGAGGGAACCTAGAGGGAATAACTTTAGAGTTTGTTAGGTTTCTCTTCTTAAAACTTAGGTTTGGTTTCAAAATCTAGGTTTTACCCCAAAATCTAGGTTTTGTCCAAGTACTCACTCACATTTTTCAGAAAATATATTTTGGATACAAAATCTCAATTTGAAACCTAGGTTTTGAAAAAGTTATTTTCTTATCAAATCATATCCTCTCTCCTAATAAATTTTCTCTTTCATGCTTTCTCTTTTTTTTCTTTACTACCTACTTTTTGCCTTGAACTCCGTAAAAGCCAATAACTTCCCAAACATAATATTTTAAAACCTAGGTTTTGCCTCGGAATCCGTAAAATCTATTCTCTAAAATCTATTATTCAAAATTTAAGTTTTACCTCAAAATCTGTAAAAGTTATTTTCAAAAGGATTTTCAAATGAGCCCTTAGTTTGGTTGAATGGGAGGTGAGAGAAGGAATTTTCAAAGGTATATTATTTGATTGAGGAGGGGAGGGAGGAGAATAAGTTGTATTAATTTACTATTTTATACTCTTACATGTTAAATGATATTTTATATAAATTAATTTACACATTAACTTTGATTAATGCATTAATAATTTATTTAAAATAAATAAAATAAAATTTAAAAAATGGAATAATCTTTTTATTCATAGTTATATTTTAAATTGTAAATTTAATAATATAGTTTTAAATTTTTTATTATTATCTATGACATATTTCTTAATCATGATAATATTTTTTTCTGGCTAGCATTGATGAAATAATATACTTGATATACAAAGATAAAAGTATCTTAAAATTCTTTAAGCAATGAGTTGTTGACTCGGCCAATTAATAAAACACATAGACCACGGAATTTTAGATCTTTATAAAAATTAAAGTATCTCATCTGTGCATGACTTTGTTTCACTATGATGATGACTAAGATGAATCGCCATATTTATTGCTAAGAATACTAAATGTAAAAGTTAGTTGATAAATTTATTTTAATTCTGAATATAAGATTTCAATCCACTCATCTCTATAAATTTAGATTTTTTTTCAAACCATTCTCATTGATTACTTATATTAAAAGATATTTTCATTAATAGGGACGGTTCCGATATAAATTATTCAAGGGATAGTTTAAGAAAAAATGCATAATTCATACATATAACTAATTTAACTAATTTTTTTTAATTTTGTAAAATAGTTATTTAATTTACATATTTAGACCTAGTACTGATAATGTAAAAGGGTCATATTATTAAAAGTAATACGTAATGTGCTTCATTCCAAATTTCATATTAAAAAGGGAGATTTAGTCTCAGGTCCCAAATAAATAAAATATTTAAGGAATGGTTCCATGGAGAAAAATATTTAATGAGAGGTCCCATTGACAACATGAGATCCTTGTATTTTCATTAATAGGGACGGTTCCGATATAAATTATTCAAGGGATATTTTAAGAAAAAAATGCATAATTCATACATATAACTGATTTAACTAATTTTTTTTCAATTTTGTAAAATAGTTATTTAATTTACATATTTAGACCTTAATGTAAAAGGGTCATATTATTAAAAGTAATACATAATGTGCTTCATTCCAAATTTCATATTAAAAAGGGAGATTTAGTCTCAGGTCCCAAATAAACAAAATATTTAAGGAATGATCCCATGGAGAAAAATATTTAATGAGAGGTCCAATTGACAACATGAGGTCCTTGTATTGACAACACCATGTGCTGTGTTGACAACACCTCATGTTGTCAATGGGTCATCTTTTTAAATATTTTTCT